>CP139503.1:122383452-122468452 GCA_021014915.2 Artemisia tridentata subsp. tridentata
CCAAGGTACTCTCGTCAACCACTATGTCGCACCCTATTTTCATAATATGAATAAGATAACACAAACCTAATCATGATCAAGTTATATTCTCATTAATAATCAGGTTATTTTGCTTACATATCTCGTTAATCTAATCACGTGTGTAAAAGATTAAACGCCTCATGTATGCTTGCTTGATGTCGTGGTTATGGGTGATTGTTTTACGTCATATTAGCAACCCTCTTATTGACCTGATCACAGTTATAAACGAGCCCTAAAAATCCAGTAATAAACATGCATTAATGTGGTGTTAAACCAGAAACCCTAGCCTAAATACAAGTGTGCATTTGATACGTGTATGTGTAAGACTGTAGGGTTAAGTTTCTATCCAGCTTTGTTGACCTTTATCACGACCTAAACGCGCCCTAATAATCTGCTTTGAATGATCAATTAATGAGACATACAATAATAGAAACCCTAGACGTAAAGTGATGAGTAACGAGGTGTGTTTGTTTAATCTATAACGAGAAAAGGTTAAAGAAATTTTGAAAAGTATGAGTGTGTGTTTGTGAATCAGACCTGGAATTGGTAGAGTAATAAGGTTCGTTATGTTTAAAACATATTTGCTTCGTAAGAATCTGGTCATATACGTATGGTGTGTGGAGGATCTATATATGTCGAATCATGTGTATATTATGGGTCGCATGAAATCATAAACTGGGATAAACATATATGTATATATCGTATGGGTGTTTCTGTTCGATTAATATTAATTCGATAGAGGTGAGTTGTGTGTGTATTATGTGTATCAAATCAGTCCTAACATGTGTGTTTGAATAGGTATATAATCGGATTAAGGGTAAAGAGGTTAGGACTTGTTATGCTCATTTAAAATGTACCGAGTGTGTGTGTGTGATTAAACCGGATTAGGGTTAGGGTTGGTATGAGTTGGTGATAAGGTATGAATAGGTATATGTGTTAAGGTAATTGTTAAATCAGGTTTTGTGAAAATATAAAGGTCTCGGGTGCGTTTGTGTAAGTAAACATGAGCTATAATGGTCTTAAACGGGTTTTTGAACGGAACTGTTTTGGTAATCTGAATATGTGTGCACTATTGCTTGAGTTTCATAAGTGTATAATACTGGTTCTTTACATGTAAACGTAGTTTAAGGTCTTAAATAAGTTCTCCAATTGGGTTGGAGTGATTTGGAGTTTTTTTGGTTATGCTTTTGAATTTTTTGGAATCATGTGTCAAACCTGAGTTTTGGAAACTTAAAAATCAGTCGGTGTTTATGAATTTTAGTTTTCAAACCACAAGGAACTGAGAGCTTTCCTTTTACAGGAGTGTTATTTTGTGGATTTTTCTGAGGTGTCTCAATGGGTAAATGAAAGGCAAACTTTCTGTATGTATGTGCAGTTAACTTTATGAACAGGTCTGGAAAGATGATTTTTAAATCAGTACTTGTGCTTGGCTATAAAGTCTATAAAAATTTGTGAAGGTACTTAACTGATATGGGAATCACTGAGAATTAATTTAGAATTTATGGAGCTTGTTTGGCAGGCCTTAAAAATCATAAGAATGTGATCAAGATTCACTAATATATCCTAATTAAGTGATGTATGATTTGGAAGTATCTATGAACCCTAAGTTTGATTAATTATGAATGTAACCCTAACTTACTAAATATGGAAAGTTACTAAATATGGAAAGTTACTAAAAATGGAAGGTTTCTAAAAATAGAAGAAAACCCTAATATGTTAATCTGCACAACAACAAGTGATGAATCAGTAATAACTTGTTAAATGGTTTTTAAGTATTAAGACGATCATTAATTCGTATAGATTCATTTAAGAAGGAGTAACTTCCGATCCTTGTGTTTTATGATATGGTTTCATTGCGGTTTGAGGTACATATATTCTATCCCTTCTCAGTAGGGATTTCTCATGACTTCTTGATCCTTGACTTTGATTCGTTTGCTATGTTATGATCCATTTGCTATGATCCGTTTGATATGATTCCGTTTGATATGATCCATATTTGTTTAGTATTCGTTTGATTATTCGTTTCATGCTATATTCTATTCATATAGCTATTGTCTGAGTTGGATAATTTATAATTATCCCTTATCATTAGATTGCATGTGCTATGCCTATTTATGTTGTCCATATTTGTAGCCAGTCATGGGGAGTCCATGGCCATGCTATTGATGCACCAATGGTAATGACGCTTTCAGTGGAGGCGGGTTTTTGTCCACTGCGTTCCCATTTGTTTATATTGCTATATATAGCGCACCTGGCCCGTGTATATTGTATGTATGTTTAGTCTAGAACTGGCATATGTATATCTGTTTTGAAGGGAGCGTATGGATGCATCCTAGGTGTTTGTTCAGTTATGATTTGATATATGCTTGTGAATGGACTTGTGTGTGTGCAATACACCCCATTTCACTATTTGGTACATCGAGCTAGCTACTCCATGTACAATTTGTTACATGATTTGTTGGGCATTTCCTTTGATATTGATATCCACTTTATGTTTATTATTATGCTTTGATCCCTTCCATATGTTCCATATTCTGTTGACATCTTGTTTAGCAGGTTCTCTTGGATTCATTCGCTTATTCATTTCGTATACGCTTATTACCTTTCATTTGTTTATATCTGTTCACTGAGCGTTAGCTCAACCACATTTTCTTTTCTCCGCAGCAGATTATAAGCGGGATGTTGGGATTTGAGTGATGAGAGTAGGAGCTTTTAGTGGACCACCCTGACGATAGTTACCCACTTGCGTTTGGATTAGATTTGGAGTTATCTTTCATTTAGACTTTGTTTGGGATTGTATTTCATTTAGAAGTTATTCTGTTTCAGACTTAGTATTTTATCATTTCCTTGGAAGAATTTATGTAACCTTGTAATTAATAAAGTCTTTCGCTTGCGTTTATGTTCTGATTGACACCATAATGTTACATTTTGACCCTTCTCGGGTTAGGGTGTTACAATTATGGTATCAGAGCTTGGGCTTCGACCTGTAGCACTTTAAGTTATGACCTGTGAAAGATTTGGCCCTTAGATTTACACTATAGGAGTTTATGAAACAACCTTTGAGAATTTGCCTTAGGATTTCCATTCTGAAGAAACTTAGGTTATGACCGCTGAGGATTGGGTAGACTATAAGACATTTGTTTAAGTATCATTGCTTCCGCATCACTCTGATTCGTGCCTTACTTTTAGTTAAGCCCTTTTAAGATCACTATTTCCGGAGATTAGAAACTTATTATTTTGCACAACCTAAGATTAGTGACCAAGTAAGTTTAGAATGCGTTGAGAATTTTGTGGTAATGCCTGACACTATATAAGCCTTATTTTCTGATTCTGACCTTAACCTCTGATTCGTTTGTTAATCATTTAGATGCCCCTTCGACCATTCTAAGGATTCTTATGACCATGATGTGTTTGACACATTCTATGACTTCTCTTGCTTTTGCTAGGTGATGTGTCACGTTCGTGTACAAGTTTTAAAAATTTATAAACACGATTTATCCTATTCTCTAATTAACACATACGAGCAAGTATACTCGTCCGTGATAGTAAAGGTGGGTAAGTCGAGATCGTCCCAAGGGATTTGGTATTTGTATTTGGTAAAACAAGTTTTAACAAAAAGGTTGTCAAGCCAATTTGGTGGAAATTCTCAAAGTAAATTCAATCAAATAAAACACATACTTGTCTGTAATTCTATAACTAATTGCATAGAGTATTCTAACCAGTTGGGTGTAACTTGTAATGATGCACAATTTTATGTGAATAATTAACAATCAATGGTTTATGTCATGAAAAATCATTTCTAAGAATTCAATCTCCTAGTTAACTCCTTTCGGCCTTTTTAACTATTATGACAATTCTTTTTAAGCACTAGTTGTTTGAAAAGCAATTCTTATCTTAATTGTTCCTACGAATCCTTTCGGCCCTTTTATTCGTGATGAAATCGTTTCAAATCCATTTTAATGAGTAAATATGGTGCTTGTCACACACCATATCCCATACTAATTCGTGCACTAACTTTTTGGAATAAAAACATAAAGAAAATCCTTTCGGCCCTTTTATCCTTTGAAAATGTTTTTATCAACTAATTAAGCAAGATTAGATGTTATTCCAACAAACTCATAAAATAAGGATTGGTTTCATGCATCACTATGAAACAATAATACTCTAACACTTAGTCACATCATAACACACAAGTATACCAACAGTTACTCCATAACAATCATTATAAAACACAAGTAACAAAACATACTTTCATTAAACATAAAGTAAAGGTAGTTCATGGTAAATAAACAAGATATACCTAGTTTAGATTACAAGAACTAGATTTGTGGCACTATAGCAACCACACTCCTCCAATCGCCTAACAAGATACGTAAACAACTCCACACTCGAACCACACTCTTGAGACTTTAACTCAAAGTTCCTGGATGTTTTTACAGCGTTTCTAAGCTTTCGGGCAAGAATAATAAGATAGCAAGGACTTGGTGTAAGCCTTTACTAATTTTGGGGTGTCACACTTAGTAATCTAGCCTAGGGTCCTTTAAATAAGTGAAAGAACCCTTCTCTATCAAGTTAAAACGTCACTTAGTGAGTTAATAAGCAAGAAATGATAAGCCACCATGATTAAGGGGCTTAAATCCGTCATTAAATGAACTTTTGTAACAGCAGTTAAGTCCAACCGATCGGTATTAGCTCCAACCGATCGGTTGGATCTCTCGGTAAAATCCACTTTCTCCCATCCGAATCGGATGCGGGTTCCATCCGATCGGATGGAGTCTTCTGGCACTCACAACTTTGACTTTTCTTGGTCTTTTCTTGTCGCATGCATTATGCTCCATTGTGGCACTGATTTCTTCCATAGAACTTGATATTTTCTTGATATATGAACATAGAAATCTTGACACTTTCAATTCCTTGCAAATCACTCATTGCTCAGTCATGATTCATGCGTCTTACCATAAGCTTGTACAAGTATCAAAACAACAAAATAAAACATCAAAGAGGTCTTTTATTCGGGTTTAAGGTTAAGGGTTACCTGGCTAATGTTCAAACATTTCATACAAGAATATAGTAGCTCGCTGGCGCGGATTTTGATTAGCTAAACAACGGATGGTCACTAGATTGTACCTAGGTTCGCTGGCGCGTTATTTGCATAACGGATGGTCACCAAAATACGCACTAGTTCGCTGGCGCGTTTTTCAACTATTCATCAACCGGATGGTCACTACAATATCCATGCACTACATATCTTAACAAAGCCATCACTTAATTCGGATGCTCGTAAGCTAAGAACGAATAAAGTAATTTGGTAAAGTGTAGGGAATAGACATGGGAATTATTTATAATCGGTTTCTACAAAAATGAAAATAAGAATCAAGTCCAAATTCCGTTCCCAACTCTTTATACACAACATGATCACTTCCCAAACTTCTTCAATCGTTTTTCTGCCTCATATACTCACTTATTTCCTTCTTAGCTCATTGGCTAATTATACTCATACACTATGGCTCATTGGCTATTCACTTTTTCACATTTTTTTTCACCAAACAATATTTCCTCGTCACCCCACACTTTGGATGAGCACACGCTACAAAAAAAGTACAAATAAGAGTAGCGACCTCCTTCTTCATTGAAACAACACATACACATATCAAAGTGTGGCCAATCATGTAATCATAAAAAAAAAAATAGTTTTGAACTTCAAATGAACTTGATTCGGGTAAGGCTAAGGTGTAAGGTGTAAAATATTTTTATATTTTTCTGGATTTAATCAGAAAGAAAAGATAGGCTCAGAAGGTGTAACTAAGGGTGTCTAGCGTAAGATATTAATGCTAACAAATGGGTTCCAAATACTAAGATAACTAACCGATGTGGTCAGCAAAAATATTTCTGTAAACGGATGGCCATTTGGTGTAAATCCTAAGTTGCCTCTTATCATTTGAATATATTTTATCACTCGAAAGTGATTTTAACCGTAATGCATAACAAGTACAAGTTCTAGAATCAACATAATCACCGGCACACTCATAACGAAATATATAGCATAAGAAATGCTCTATACAAAAAGGCTTAAATCCTCACAATTTAAGGTAGGTTATATCATGTACTAGTAAATGTTATCGATTCCAAAATTGAAATAGCTCTCATAACTTGATTAAATTCCAATTTTTTTTCAAATAGCCTCATTTTTACCATTGAATCAATCTAGTTCTTTAAACTATATAAATTATGTGATAAAATAACTAGAAAATCAAGGGCGAACAAATTCTAGTTACTTGAATCCAACATCATACTAAACCTAAAAATTTAAAAAGTAAACCATTTTTCCTATTTTCTTCCCTCCCCCACACTTAAGTTTTGCATTGTCCTCAATGTAATAAAAATGAACTTCAAAGTAAAGGAAATGGGAAAATTTTAGTTAAAAAGGTACTACCAGGGTAAATACGCACACACATATTTGATCATAGATAAGCAAATGAGTTCTCCGACTCCAAACATTGATCAACAATAAGCTTCCGGTAATTCTCCCCTTCAAAAACTACAAAAACATACGAAACAAAACAAACAAACAAACCAAAATACTAAAACAAACAAAAGTAATTAAAGATAAACCATATGAAATTAATCTAAAAAAAATTAAGTTAAGAAAATAGAAATAGAAACTTGTTCGACCCATAATTGTTTTTAAACACAAACCATCACAATCAAATCACCGATGATCACTCATCATCCATGTCTTCAGGAGTATGAATTCTCTCATCCTCACTCTCCTCGTCATCCTCCTCGTTCACTTCCTCGTAGTTCTCATCCTCATCAAAAACTGTAAAAAGTTTTTGTCTTTTCTTTCCAACTCCAGATGATGATCCTCCCACATCATAACTTGAACCTCCAACATTGGGAACTCTACCATAAACCGGTACTGGTTCGGGAAATGGGGCATACCCAGGATATGGGTAAGGATATGGTCTGGGATATGAGTCATACTGAAATAGATAAGGTGGAACATTTGGTGGGTTGTAGGGTGGTACCTCATAATTGGTTTCACGTGCCATGTTTTGGAGCATCGGCATTGAATAATCAAAATTGTAATTATTCCTCATCATCATCGAATCTCTCCACACGTCCCTACGCTCAATATCATTAAGTTCTCGATTCCAATCCCCCCATCCTGAGTCAAAACTACTCGGTGCATGAACATTCCTTATTGGCGGCGGTGGTTGATATGGTGGTTGTGGTGCGGCTTGAGGTGCGGCCATCGTCGGCTCCATCCAAGCTCCCAACGTCTTTCTTCTCCTATCCAATGCTTTCCCAAAACCTATAGCATCCCACGTTTCACTCTCAGTTGGCTCCGAACATTTAGCCAATTCCTTATTCTCGAAATAACCCAAATTTCTAGCCAATGCATACATCGCAACTATTCCATTTACCTTAATGGGTAAAACAAAATTTTCCGGATCACCCATCTTCTTTGGCAATCCATTTTCAACTATCCTTGCTCTCTAAACCTCATCAAAATCTTTGTCTTCTAGTCTAGCCCTAGCCATCATTACCGCATCCAACTTCTTACGGTATGTTATGTAATTGTTCAACACATCTATGACCGGTTTCTCTTCCATAAGCTCTTGAAATTTCAACTCCAAGTTCTCCAAAATCGCCTCCTTTTGTTCTTGGGTTAGAGGTCTAACAGGTTCTGGTGAAATTGGTGTTGAATTTGATGATGATGATGATTTTTCATTCATTGGGGTGGTGGGTTGGGTTAATTTGTTTAGGGGTGCCTTCTTTCTACTTGCCTTTCCCATTTTAACAATCTCTTCCTTCCCTTCTTCTAATTCCGCAAACATCTCATCAACTTCTTTTCCTTCTTCCCATTCGGTAATGTCAATCCTCATCTCACCAAGTGCGAAATCAAGCTTACACTTAGTTGTAACCAGAAAATCTCGTCCAAACACTACATCCGGTTCATCAGCATTCCCATATTCCAAAACAACAAAATCTACCTTGAAAATGTGGCCGTGAATATTCACTTTCACATCTTTTACCTTCTTTCTACCATAATCCTCATAGTCAAGTCGAACAAAACCAAGCTTACCAAGCATCTCTTCCATAATATAGTTGTCACCATACTCCATATTCAACTGAGCATCCCAAGCTTTTATACCTTCCACACCACAAGGTGTAGAGAACCTCATAAACGGTGCATCAAATTCTTTGGGTGGTGCTCTTGTGAACACAACTACTCTCTTCTCTTATGGCAAACAAACTCGGTTTTCCCCAACTTCTTCTATCTTTTCAACATCAACCTTAACATCTTCTAACATATTCTCCAAACGCTCCAAGGAATCACCCGAATCCTTGAACATTTCTTCCAAATTTCTCAAGTACTCCGATACTTCGCTTAAATTCTCCATTTCCCTAAAGCAATTATCAACTATAACATAACTACAATCACAAACATCCAAACCATTAGCATTAGGGTTAGTCATAATCGAAACATACTTAAAATAGAATCGAATCAAGTAAACAAACAAGTTCAAACACTCAAAACATTAAAACAACTAAAAATTTTTAAAAAATTTAAAACATTAACGAGGCATCCATCCGATCGGTTTTACACTCCATCCGATCGGATGGACAAATCGTAAAAATCCAAAGTTACCTAACCGAATCGGATGCGGGCAACATCCGATCGGTTGGATCAAATATTTTTACAAAAAACTTTTTTTTTTTTTTTAATTATAACTAACACTAAATCAAAATTTTAATATAAAATCTAATGCATAAAATAATTATCTAAAAATGAAAAATGAAACATAAATAACTTTTAATTAACATTTAACTAATAACTATTATTAACTAAGCAAATTAAATGAAACTCTTAAACTACTTAACCATTAATCATAAAATTAACTACATTAACTAAATCTAATATCAAAAACTAATTAAACTACCAAATTCAAACAATTTCAATCAAATCCCCGGCAGCGGCGCCAAAAACTTGATGTGTCGCGTTCGTGTGCAAGTTTTAAAAATTTATAAACACGATTTATCCTATTCTCTAATTAACACATACGAGCAAGTATACTCGTCCGTGATAGTAAAGGTGGGTAAGTCGAGATCGTCCCAAGGGATTTGGTATTTGTATTTAGTAAAACAAGTTTTAACAAAAAGGTTGTCAAGCCAATTTGGTGAAAATTCTTAAAGTAAATTCAATCAAATAAAACATATACTTGTGTGTAATTCTATAACTAATTGCATAGAGTATTCTAACCAGTTGGGTGTAACTTGTAATGATGCACAATTTTATGTGAATGATTAACAATCAATGGTTTATGTCATGAAAAATCATTTCTAAGAATTCAATCTCCTAGTTAACTCCTTTCGGCCTTTTTAACTATTATGACAATTCTTTTTAAGCACTAGTTGTTTGAAAAGCAATTCTTATCTTAATTGTTCCTACGAATCCATTCGGCCCTTTTATTCATGATGAAATCGTTTCAAATCCATTTTAATGAGTAAATATGGTGCTTGTCACACACCATATCCCATACTAATTCGTGCACTAACTTTTTGGAATAAAAACATAAAGAAAATCCTTTCGGCCCTTTTATCCTTTGAAAATGTTTTTATCAACTAATTAAGCAAGATTAGATGTTATTCCAACAAACTCATAAAATAAGGATTGGTTTCATGCATAAGGATTGGTTTCATGCATCACTATGAAACAATAATACTCTAACACTTAGTCACATCATAACACACAAGTATACCAACAATTACTCCATAACAATCATTATAAAACACAAGTAACAAAACATACTTTCATTAAACATAAAGTAAAGGTAGTTCATGGTAAATAAACAAGATATACCTAGTTTAGATTACAAGAACTAGATTTGTGGCACTATAGCAACCACACTCCTCCAATCGCCTAACAAGACATGTAAACAACTCCACACTCGAACCACACTCTTGAGACTTTAACTCAAAGTTCCTGGACATTTTTATAGCGTTTCTAAGCTTTCGGGAAAGAATAATAAGATAGCAAGGACTTGGTGTAAGCCTTTACTAATTTTGGGGTGTCACACTTAGTAATCTAGCCTAGGGTCCTTTAAATAAGTGAAAGAACCCTTCTCTATCAAGTAAAAACGTCACTTAGTGAGTTAATAAGCAGGAAATGATAAGCCACCATGATTATGGGGCTTAAATCCGTCATTAAATGAACTTTTGTAACAGCAGTTAAGTCCAACCAATCGGTATTAGCTCCAACCGTTCGGTTGGATCTCTTGGTAAAATCCACTTTCTCCCATCCGAATCGGATGCGGGCTCCATCCAATCGGATGGAGTCTTCTGGCACTCACAACTTTGACTTTTCTTGGTCTTTTCTTGTCGCATGCATTATGCTCCATTGTGGCCCTGATTTCTTCCATAGAACTTGATATTTTCTTGATATATGAACATAGAAATCTTGACACTTTCAATTCCTTGCGTCCTTGTGTGGTTTCTCACTTGTTTCCTTCTCGGGAATCTTCAAATGTGCATAATCACTTCAATTCTTTGTCTTTTCTTAATCTTTTCCTGTACTTGGCTACATTTACTTGCATATACACTTTTTCCATGATTAAGTAACAAATATATACAAATATAACCAAATATAGTGCACAAAACTAATGATAACGTAACTAAAAACATGTTCATTTTGAACGTTATCACTAGGCATACTTAAGTCTCCCTACACTATTAATTTTCACCTTACCCATTCCTATTCCTATAAGAATCTTGTGGTGATTAACCACGAATATGGGAATGTTTCCCTCACTTCTGAATGATAAGATTCACTCTGCTGATCTGTCTTTCTCTGGAATGTTAATTTCGATGTTATTCTGGTAGGGATTAGTTGACCGAGCATCAAGATGCTAACTACTGTCATACTGTACACCTTTGATGATTCGAATATCCTGAATTCTTTTTACCATGATTTCCGATTGGTTAACCCGTTGTTATCATTACTACCCTGGAAACTCGTACGTTATTTTCGTGGTTGTGAAGTTTTCCTAGCACTTATTTTGTACACCGTTGGCTGGATCTCACCTTGAGAGAGTTATTTTGCAATCTGAACTTTTTCAATGTAGTCCCTGAATGAACTACCAAGGTTTCCACCGGAGTGTGAAGTTGATTTGAGCTGGTACTGAGAGATTGTTTAGTCATGACTCGAGGTAGAATATGATATCAATAAAGGCATGTTTATATGATGCAAGTATTATGACGCCTGGCCAACGTGATAATAGTTACATCATATAACTTGAACTTATTGGGGTCATATGATATTTTGAGAAGTGCCTGAGAACAGTAAGTTGGTTGATTTAGAACTTTATCCATATAAGAGCGACGTTTTGCCTAATTCTGAAACTCCGTATTGATTATTCATCAGTTGAGGGGAAAGAATTGAAGGACCAACTGGCAAGGTGAAAATGTGAAACCACCTTGAGTGTAACTGGCAAGGTGAAAAATGTGAAATCAAGTGAATTATGGGAACGGCTCCAACACACGACCTGAATAATAGTGAAGTCTGAGAATTTTGATAGTTTTGACTTAATACTAACAATGAGTTTGAAAATGAGTAACGGATAACGATTTGGTGTGTGATGAGTGTGAGTGATATGCTTAAAATGCTTAAAGTTCAAAAATAATTTTATATATAATATTATCTTGTTTTTATGTTATTGAATTCATAAATATCGATTCCTTGAAAGTGGTTGAACGAAACGTTAAGTTTATTCGTTAAAAACTCGTTATATAAATATAAACGTTACGTGATTAAATATTGTACGAATCGTAAAAATGCACGTGATTGAATGAGGAAATGTAAAATATGAAATAGAATATGCATGAGTTAAAGTTATAGTTTGGTCCTTGTACTTATACAGATTTTACACTTTCTACCTTAATGGAGTTAGTTTTGCACCGTTAGTCCTTGGTTAATTATATATTGCATTTTTAGTCCAAAAGTTTCCAAAATGACATTTTAAGCCTTCTGTTTACTGTAGGATCATTTTCTACCCTTAGGTTACTAAATTAACAGTTTAGAACATAATTATATAAACTTTACACTTTTAACCCGATTTGATATATATTTTGCAAAACAAGTCCAAAAATTACAAAAATGGTGTGAAACGTTTTCCGAAAGTTTTGACATATTTATAAAGCTTATTTGAGTCTTTTCGAACTGCTTATTCACAAAAATAGCATATTTACTGCTTATTAGGCTCTAACAAATTAAACCAAAAGCCCAATAAGGTTTAATGATCCGAGGGGTTTTAAGACAAGTTGGGCCTGAGTTTGGGCTTATTTTAAGGTCTAAAAAATAATACAAAAGAGCTTATTCAACTGCTTATTCAATAGAGCTTAAAAACTGCTTATTGGGCTTTAAAGCCTAATCGTATAACATAAAGGTTTTTAGTCCTGTCCGAATAGCGATTGGTTTGTGGTTTAAAAAGGGCTTTTACAAGCTTATCATGAGAGCTTATTTTACCAGCTTGTTTAATGAGCTTAAGGAGAATTAGGGTGAGCCATAAAAATTATATTTCGTGTGTACGAAATTGATTATAAAGGTCCATTCCTTAGTCGATAAATCAATATGTTCAATATGTAAAAATGACACATATAAGTTATATGAAATATACGATTCAACATATGATTAAAATGAGGTTCGATATGCATTATAACATGAATGTAAGTGTCGAATAATGGTATAACCCATATTTCTAGCCATCCATGAAGGAGGTCAATGTATATACGAATAAAAATAAATAACAAGAAGCGTAAAAATCAATAGAAAGTAAATACGTTCAAATAGAAATATATGTACGATGCATGGCGTAATGAAAATCAAAATAAGGAGTAGGAATTGAGTTTAAAGGACTTACAACACCTTTAAGGTGGTTTGTTATACGTGAAAGAGGACTAGAACTCGAGAGTTTTGTATATGGTACGTTAGAATGATCACCAATGGTCCGAGAACAATGTTTTTCGACTTGGAATTGGCTCGAACAAAGGGAGAAAGGTCCTTGCTTCTTGAGAACTCTCGGCAGCAGCAAATGCTTATGAAAAATGTGAGAAAATTGTTTGTGTGTGAAAGGGAGTTATGAGGGTGTGATCATACGAGTATTTATACATGCATGGATCGATAATATAGTTTAATATTGACACAAGTGGTGGTGATTAGATGGTTTGCAGGGATAAGAGGAATATCACTTGAGTACATAGGGGTTAGGAGGGGGTTTGTGTGTGGTTTGGTTTATAACACGACTTATGTGTTATATATGTCTCGTACGACATATTAAAGGGTCTAAGCAATATTTTTATCGTGTCCAAATGTAAGAAAAGGTGAGAAATATGCTTATAAACTCATAATCGATCATAGAAAATAAATGAGCTAGGTGAAATTAAGTTTAGATCGAGTTTGGTAAAAAGAGATAAATATGTGTGAACTTGTACATGTCTCGAGTGAGACTTACTTTGGGTCTCGTTTAGTGTTTAAATGTTCAAAATAGAGGGTGAGACTCGACACCCTGATTCTTTGGTGTATAGAGATTCGAGTGATGCGAAGAGTTGCATAGTTGGTGTGTCGAATTTAAAAGAAATTATAAAACTTATAAAATGTTGGGTTGGGCTTTGAATAGTACCAGGCCAAAAGTTAGGCCAGAAATAGTAAATGTGATCCGTTTGGTTTATAATGAGTGTGTTAGATTCGTTGTGGTCCGTGTGTGAGCTCGTTCCAATGTGTTTGTGTTATTAAATGTAATAAACAAAATTTTCAAATTTTGCCCATAAAAATGGTTAACTGATATGTAATGGAAACTTAATAATTGATTAGCATGTTCAAACTACTGGGAAATTTTACAGATTGCTACAGCACCTGCCCGTCAAATAAATTCCATCCCGAAATTTAAGTCTAAGATAGTTGTTAGGGTTGTCTAAGGGAATAAATGTGGGTATTTGTCGCGAATTTGGTCTTCACGTTCCCATGTGTACTTGGGTCCTCGTTTAGAGTTCCATCGAACTTTGACAATGGGAATACGATTTTGCTTTAGTTGTTTTACCTCCCTGTCCGTTATTTCCACTGGTTCTTCTGTGAATACGAGTTTGTCATCGAGTCGGATTTCTTTCATTGGGCTGACAAGAGTTTCATCTGACAAACATTTCTTCAGCTGTGAAACGTGAAATATGTTGTGTACTTTACTGAGTTCCTTTGGGAGCTCAAGTTTGTAAGCAACTGGACCAATCCTTTCAAGGATTTTGAATGGTCAAATGTACCTTGGATTCAACTTTCCACGCTTTCCAAAGCGTACCATTCCCTTCCATGGGGAAACTTTTAACATAACCCTGTCACCAATTTGAAATTCCATGGGTTTTCGTCTTACATCAGCGTAACTCTTTTGTCTGTCACGAGTGGCTTGTAGTCGTTGCCTGATCTTAAAAATCTTTTCGGTTGTTTTGTGTATCAGTTCTGGTCCTGTGAGTTGTATGTCACCAACTTCGGTCCAACAAACAGGTGATCTGCACTTTTGACCATAAAGTACTTCAAATGGTGTCACCTTGATGCTGGCATGGTAACTGTTGTTGTAAGAAAATTCAGCCAATGGCAAGTGTTTATCCCAACCTTTTCTAAAATCTATCACACATGCCCGGAGCATGTCTTCTAAGGTTTGGATTGTTCTTTCACTCTGCCCATCCGTCTGAGGGTGGTAAGCAGTGCTTATATCTAGACGCGTACCGAGAACTTTTGTAGAGTTTGCCAAAATCTTGAGGTAAATCGGCTATCTCTATCTGAGATAATGGAGATTGGAGCTCCATGTCGAGTCACTATTTCCTTGAGATACAACTGAGTGAGAGTGCTCATCTCCTCAGTTTCCTTGATTGGTAGGAAATGAGCGGACTTGGTGAGACAATCAATGATGACCCAGATAGTGTCCAATCCAGTTGATGTCTTGGGTAGTTTAGTGATGAAATCCATAGTAATTCTCTACCATTTCCATACTGGTAGTTTAGGTTGTACAAGTAATCCTGACGGCTTTTGACTTTCCGCCTTGACTCTTGAATAATTCAAACATTTCCCAACATACTCAGTGATGTCGGCTTTCATGTTTGGCCACCAATAGATCTTTTTGAGATCCTGATACATCTTGTCAGAACCTGGGTAAATAGAGTACTTGGATTTGTGAGATTCATGCATGATGAGGTCACGTATACCTCCGTAGAGAGGAACGCAACTTCTTTCTTTGAAACAAAGAATTCCGTCAGATCTTTTCACGAAACCATTTTCATTCTCTGGCATGCCGTAAATTTTCTCATGGGGTCTGTTCTCTTCACTGAGAGCTTCTGATTGGGCTATGAGGATCTGTGATGCAAGTTGTGAACAAATTGTCATTCCTAGAGATCGGACTCTGAGAGGTTTGATTCTTTCTTTTTTGCTCAAGGCATCAGCCACAACATTCGCTTTCCCAGGGTGATAGCGAATTTCACAGTCATAGTCGTTGAGCAATTCTAACCATCGACGTTATCTCATGTTCAGCTCCTTTTGATCTAGGATGTGTTGAAGACTTTTGTGATTGGTGAAAATCGTGCACTTGGTACCGTACAAATAATGTCTCCATATCTTAAGAGCAAAGACCACTGCTCCTAATTTCAGATCATGAGTGGTGTAGTTTTCTTTGTTCTTCTTGAGCTGTCTAGAAGCATAGGCTATCACTTTGCTTCTTTGCATTAATACTGCACCTAAACCGTGATGTGATGCATCACAATACACTACGAAGTCTTCACTTCCTTCAGGTAGTGCTAAGATGGGTGCTTCACAGAGTTTTTGTTTTAAGAGTTGGAAAGCTGACTCTTGTTTTTCTTCCCAGATATACTTCTTGTTCTTCTGGGTCAATTCGGTCAAAGGCTTTGCAATCTTTGAAAAATCTTCTATGAACCTTCTGTAGTAACCAGCGAGACCTAAAAATTGACGAATCTCGGTTGGCCAAGAAATTGTACCGTTGGAATCCAAAAATCACATTTGGAGAATTTAGCGTACAACTTTTCATTCTTGAGCAACTCCAAAATGGTTCTCAAGTGTTCAACATGTTCTTCCTTGCTGCGTGAGTAGATTAGGATGTCATCGATGAACACGATCACGAATTTGTCCAAGTATGGTTTGCATACTCGGTTCATTAAATCCATGAACACTGCGGGTGCATTGGTGAGACCAAATGGCATTACTTGAAATTCATAATGCCCGTACCGCGTTCTGAAGGCTGTTTTGGGAATGTCTTCTTCCCTGACTCTTAGCTAATGATATCCCGATCTCAGATCAATTTTCGAGTAGACACTCGATCCTTGCAACTAGTCAAATAAATCGTCAATCCTGGGCAATGGATATCAATTCTTTACGGTGAGTTTTTTCAACTCCCTATAATCGATACACATTTGGAATGTTCCGTCTTTCTTTTTGACAAATAAGACCGGTGCTCCCCAAGGTGATGAACTTGGTCGGATAAATCCTTTATCTGACAGCTCTTTCAACTGCTCATACAGTTCTTTCATTTTGGAAGGTGCTAACCGATAAGGTGCTTTTGCAACTGGTACTGCTCTAGGCACTAAATCAATTTGAAATTCTACTTGCTGAAATGGTGGAATACCCGGCAAATCTTCCGAAAATACTTCAGAAAAGTCCTTGACAATTGGCACTTCTTCAAGTTGTTTCTCCTTTGATTCATTCTCCGTCACCTGAACCAAAAACACGTGACATCCTTTGTTCATGTACTTCATCATCTTGATATACGAGATGATGTTGAGTCGAGTTTTACTGTGATCACCACGAACGATAAGAGTTTCACAATTAAGTGGAATTTGGACGACCTTCTCATCACAGATGATTCTGGCGTGGTGCTTGGATAACCAATCCATGCCAGTGACGACGTCAAAGCTACCGAGTTGAATAGGCATGAGATCAATGGGGAAAGGTTTGTTTAGAAGTGTTAGGGTGCAACCTTTGATCATTGTGTTGGTGCCTATAAGGTTTCCGTTAGCTATTTCGATTTCGTATGTAGTGTCTAGTTCTACGGGGGCAATATTAAGTAATGAAGCAAATGAGGTAGACACTGTGGAAAACTAGAGGTGGGGGGTTGAATAGTTTTACCGGTTTTTAATTTGTTTCAAAACATTACTTTTGGAAAACCTTGATTCGAATATTTTGTGTAATCAAACAACACCAATATGAACACTAAACTACACTATCTAATGTAAATAATGAATTTAAAGAAAAGAGATGGAAAGATCAAACTGCGACAAAGAGATTAATAGTGGTTCGGTCACGAAGCTCTTCTTTGCCCTACTCTACACCACGAGTACCACACTCGAGAGTTTCAAGCACTATGTTAACAAAGCTCCCTTCAGGCGGAGAAAACCGTACAACGTCGCTTATCCTATTTTTTGACACTAAGCTAAATGTCGAGTACTAATCTTAGCTAGTACCAATCTACCACGATCCACATGATCCTTTCTGCTTCACACAATCAACACCCTTGACTCGATCTACCCGATCTACCCTTGATCCACTTGATCAATACACTTGCCCACAAGCTACAAGAGATCTTCAAGATCTCAACAAGATCACTATGATCAACTCTCACATGACTCAATCTACCCTATCTACCCTTGATCAACTTGATCAACACACTAGCCCACAAGCTATAAGAGATATTCAATATCTCTACAAGATCACAATGATCTTCTCTCACGAACTCTCAAAAGAAAAATGAACTTGATGTATGCTAGAATACAATAAGTGTGTAACAAATGTTACAAGTGCACTAACTACAACTACAACACTTTTTATCTTCTTTGATACCTTGTGTTCTTCTCTTGCACTAGTAGAGGAATGAAGGTGATCACTTGGTTGGATGATTGGATCACTCTTTAAACAAAAGAAAACTAAACTAAATGATCAAGAAGAAAAGATGTGGTGAGAGTATTGAACTCAAAAAGTTATGTGCGAAAAAGGATGCCCAAAAACTGTGAAGAGGGCTGGTATTTATAGGCAGAAAAATTCTAGCCGTTATGAGGACACGGTACGAATAAATCACCCAAGGTACCACTAAATTTAGTGGTGCCGTGGTACCGTGCCAGACAAAAACGCTCCTCTTTTTTTCTTTAGTGGTGAAAATTTATTTGGGAATGTTTGGAGCTGATTTTGGGTGGGAAAATAGCTGTTATGTTATTTGAACTTATTTTTCCAATAAAACATTTCTTAATTATTCAAAAATAACTTGTAAAGTATATTTTTGAAAAAATGTTTTTTCACATTAAAAATGTGAAGTTTTAAACACAAATTCACTTTTTTGATCATTTGTCAAGTTGTAAATTTGTTTGTGCATACCTAGAGTGATTTGCGTAGAAATGGGATCTTTTGACTAAAAACTTGTTTACGTTAATTTTAACGTAAAGTGTTTTCACATTTTTTCATCCTCAAAACGTGAAGTTATCGAAAGATATAAATAACGTTTTTAGAACATTATTTGCATCAATAGACACAAAGCTCTTATCAGCTCCGGAATCAAATAGTATTTTAGCATTGTGTTGGTTCAGTAAGAATGTACCCGTGATGACGCCGGGTTCCTGTGGTGCGTTCCGTCACCGAGCACATATGCTCTCCCACGAGTAACGTTGTTTTGATTTTGTTTTGGGCAGTTGTTCCTGTAGTGCCCTTTTTCACCACAACCGTGGCACACTACCACTACAGGCTATGAATTTGCACCCGTGGCTCGGCAGTCAGTGGCTTTGTGACCAACTTTTTGGAAATTGCCGCAAACTACACAACAAGGCCCAGTGTGATGTAGTTTACATTGGTTGCACTGGGGTTGGGTTGCGATATAAGCTTTTTCTCCTGTGGGTGCAACAACATAAGTTCTAGCAGCTACCTGTCTGCGATTCTGTCGGTGGTGGTGGTTGTTGCGATTCTGTTGGTAGTTATGGTTATGGTTGTTGTTGTTGTTGTTGTTGTTGTTGTTATTGTAGTTGTAGTTGTTGTTGTTGTGGTGGTTGTTGTTGTTGTTGTGAGTGGTTCCTCGATTATCTAGACTTCGTTTTTGATCATTGTTTGCGGAGGTAGAACTCTGTTTGATTTTCCGTTACATTAACCGTTGAGTTATTGTGATAGCTTCCTCCAGAGTTGTCGATTTTGACGAGGTGACATTTCCCTCGATGCTTCAAGGCAGTCCCTCGACGTACTTTTCCAGTGCTCTTTCAACATCTGGCACCATAGTTGGACATAGTACCGACAGTTCTTGGAACCTTCGGTTGTAGGTTCTTAAATCGTTCCCCTTTACAATCAACTGGTGGAATTCCTCCTCCAATTTCCTGATTTCTGTTCGAGGGCAGTATTTCTTTAGCATTTTTGTTTTCAGTTCGACCCAGGAAATCCGATACGCTTCTTCCATTCCCATGGTCTGGGCTGTAGCGTTCCACCATGATGCTGCATCTTCCAGAAGCGTTCCCGTAGCAAAGGTAACCTTGCTATTATCTGGACAGTTGCACCTCATGAATACCATTTCGGTACGCTCAAACCACTGAGCTAGTTCGGTGACTCCTTCGGAAACTTTGAAATAAGTTGGCTGGCAACTCATGAAATCTTTGTATGTGCGCTTGCGAGACACAGATGCCTCGCTTTCAGCTGTGGATCGGTTGTTGTTACTCGAGCGGGCTATGGTAGCCGCTTGAGTTTCCAGAGCTGCAGCAACGCTGTCGGCTACCAGTTTCTGGATAGCTGCAGGAGTCATTGTTGTGCGCGGGGGTGGCAGTTTACTTTCTTGTGCGAGGCATTTTTCTATTAATACCACAAGAAAGCACAGATTTAGAATCCACATAATGACCATGTTAGAATACATTGAGTAATAGGGAAATTGTATACAATTCCTAACAATATTGTCACAACGTGAAATTACTACCAACTGAGAATCATAAAGTCACGACATGTTTGGGTACTATCGTAAATAAATGATCAACTCTTGGTATAGGATTGCTAAGGAACAAAGTGATTCATCATCTACAAAAGCTGAAGTTCAGCAACTTTCTCTTCATTCATCAAGTTTCTTTTAAAATTTTCCTTATTATAAGTTTGTAATTACATTCCAGTTGTAACATTCCAAGAACCATAACAATCACAAGTAACATCACGACATGTCTGAATACAATCACAATACACATGAACAACCACAGTAGCATAAATCAACATCAGTATATAGTAAATCATAACCAACAACATATATTAATAACTTGAATCAATTGTGTTACATAACAGAATGATTACAAGGTCCTTTATTAATGCCACATGCGGCAGGCTAAGATGCCTCAAAACTATACAGATGTAAACTATGCCTAGCTACTGGAAGTCGCATCCATGGGCCCTGTGAGTTCTGAAATCTGATCCAGAAGTCTCTGCATGTCGGTCTGATGCTGAACCTGCATGTCTTCCACGAGGTTCTCTAATGTATCGGCTCTGAGGCGTGCTTGCAAAGCTTCCTCAATATGTCTCTGTCCCTCCCATTGTAGGACTGTCATGTGGGAGCGTGTCTCGAACATCTCTGACTGTATCCTAGTCAGACCGTCCTGAAGATCCATCCTATCGGATACGATGCCATGTAGGGTACCGTTGACCGTCTCGGGGCGGTCAAGCGGTGTTCTGTCAACTATACTCAGGAGGGTATCGATCTGCTCCTCATGACGCTCCAGACGCGTCATGATGGTGGATGGGGTAGGTGTGCGGGCTACTGCTGCCCTAGAGCTCTCTCCAGTCTCGAAGACTCGGGCTGGAGGAGTGAAACTGGGTGGAAATAGTAATGATGAATGATTAGGACCTGCCGTACGGGCCCGGCTCTGAGAGGGTAGATCCTCTTCTGGAGTCGGTTCCCGCTGGTGGGGTGCAAATGGGTAAGTTTGGGTGAGTTGGTTGAACAGGTGGTCGGGTCTAACCGACGGTGGAGGGGGTGATGATCGTAGTGGTGGCAATGCATACTGGTACTTGGGTGATGATGGGGGTGTCATCCCGATCATGTCTAGGGGTGAAGTAGGGGAGAATGGTGGAAATTGTGGTATAATCGGCACTATAGGTAGTCATACCCTCTTGCGAGGTGTATGCATCCTAATACAACCGTTAGGGTGGCTCCGAAATGATGTCATGACTGGTTCGGGCTCATAGGGTGCTAATATATGGACTCTTCTGCGTCGGGCGACCGGTGCAGGTGGGGGTGGTGGAGTTGGTAAAGGTGTATCTGAATCTTCTGCAGGTAGCCATTGCTGAGTCTGCATGTACTGGTCGTCAGTAAGTGGGGTGTAGGTGGGAGAAACTTATCGGTTCTCCGGGTGTGGTGGTGAGTTACATGCCTGTCTAGCTATTATATACGGGTCTTCAGATATGGGTGAACCTGAGTTACCTGGTGCCACAGGTGTCATTGGTGGTGTAGCGATAACTTCACCCTCCTCAAACGGCTCCGTTTCATCTGAAGTGGTTTTCGACATTGAAGCAGTCGAAGTGCTGGGTACTATAGGTGAGGTGATAGATGATAAGGTGTCCCGGATTCATATTCGATGATGAGGTGCTAAGGTGTGATACTGTAGACATGGTACTGTAGTAACCCGAAAATAGTAAATGTAAGCAATCAATAACATCAAGTGTGTGAAAATCAATGTGAAATAATCAAGTGTGTGAAGATTAATGAGAAATAATCTTAATGGGTAATATATTGAGCACGGTGTTATGCAGACACGGAGGGAGTAAAGTGGTATGGTGTAAAATGATTCATTTTGAAAGTGTAGTTATAGCCCAATGTTTGAAAACATTTGGTTCTCTATAAGTATGGCTCTGATGCCAATCTGTAACACCCCCTCAATTATGAGTTAACAGCGGAAGACTAATCGGGGTATTACGGGGAGGATCTTTGTCATAATCATAGAAAACGGCTCAAAAGAGGCGTTTTGAAAGTTGTTTGTCATTCAAATAATAATTCAGTTACAAAGGTGAAAATATCAGAGTTGTGAAATCCCATAAAAGGGTGTAGTAGTTTGAAATGAATGACATAATTTATTTTACACCACCTAAAAACCCTTGGTTTAATGCCCACTCCGTGCCTTGTCTGCTCCGCTAATTACCTTAGATAAACATGCTAAAAGTCAACAAAATTGTTGAGTGAAATCATAGAGTTTGTAATAGTAATCAGTTTGGAACACAAGTTTGTGATTGCCTGTGTATTACAATCATGTTTGAAATGGTGATATTGCAGTTGTGTATATTGCCCTAAGTCTCATGACATGCAAACGTTAACAGTGTTAGTAACCGGTGATAATGTGGCCCTCGTGTAATAGGAGATTTCCATCTTCCTATTTCCTTTAAATATAGTGCATTGCGACTAATCTGACTAGCAACTAAGGCTATCCGTCAGGCATTAGTGGAATAGGCTGTCAGCCTCCAATAGATCTATTCACTATTTTCACGTTCACTCGTAAGAGATTAATGGTTCATGATGTGAGGGGCTTTTGTCAATAGAGTAACTTAGGAAATATCAATCAGGTGAAGCATACAAAAATACTTAAAAATACTTGTGTTCTAGTTTGTAGCATGTATCTCCCCCATAGAGTGTAAAGTTGTTAAATAAGTAAAAGTGGGGCTATGACTCACCTTGAGTGTAACTGGCAAGGTGAAAATGTGAAATTAAGTGAATTACGGGAACGGCCCCAACACACGACCTGAATAATAGTGAAGTCTGAGAATTTTGTTAGTTTTGACTTAATACGAACAATGAGTGTAAAAATGAGTAACGGATAACGAGTTGGTGTGTGATGAGTGTGAGTGATATGCTTAAAATGCTTAAAGTTCAAAAATAATATTATATATAATATTATCTTGTTTTTATGTTATTGAATTCATAAATATCGATTCCTCGATAGTGGTTGAACGAAACGTTAAGTTTATTCGTTAAAAACTCGTTATATAAATATAAACGTTACGTGATTAAATATTGTACAAATCGTAAAAATGCACGTGATTGAATGAGGAAATGTAAAATATGAAATGGAATATGCATGAGTTAAAGTTACAGTTTGGTCCTTGTACTTATACAAATTTTACACTTTCTACCCTAACGGAGTTAGTTTTGCACCGTTAGTCCTTGGTTAATTATATATTGCATTTTTAGTCCAAAAGTTTCCAAAATGACATTTTAAGCCTTCTGTTTACTGTTGGATCATTTTCTACCCTCAGGTTACTAAATTAACAGTTTAGAACATAATTATATAAACCTTACACTTTTAACCCGATTTGATATATATTTTGCAAAACAAGTCCAAAAATTACAAAAATGGTGTGAAATGTTTTCCAAAAGTTTTAAAATCTTTATAAAGCTTATTTGAGTCTTTTCAAACTGCTTATTCACGAAAATAGCTTATTTACTGCTTATTGGGCTTTAACAAATTAAAACAAAAGCCCAATAAGGTTTAATGATCCGAGGGGTTTTAAGACAAGTTGGGACTGAGTTTGGGCTTATTTTAAGGTCTCAAAAATAATACAAAAGAGCTTATTCGACTGCTTATTCAATAGAGCTTAAAAAATGCTTATTGGGATTTAAAGCCCAATCGTATAACATAAAGGTTTTTAGTCCTGTCCAAATAGCGATTGGTTTGTGGTTTAAAAAGGGCTTTTACAAGCTTATCTTGAGAGCTTATTTTACCAGCTTGTTTAATGAGCTTATGGAGAATTAGGGTGAGCAATAAAATGATATGTCGTATGTACGAAATTGATTATAAAGGTCCATTCCTTAGTCGATAAATCAATATGTTCAATACGTAAAAATGACACATATAAGTTATCTGAAATATACAATTCAACATATGATTTAAATGAGGTTCGATATGCATTATAACGTGAATGTAAGTGTCGAATAATGGTATAACTCGTATTTCTAGCCATCCAAGAAGGAGGTCAATGTATATACGAATAAAAATAAATAACAAGAATCGTAAAAATCAATAGAAAGTAAATACGTTCGAATAGAAATATATGTACGATGCATGGTGTAATGAAAATCATAATAAGGAGTAGGAATTGAGTTTAAAGGACTTACAACACCTTTAAGGTGGTTTGTTATACGTGATAGAGGACTAGAACTCGAGAGTTTTGTATATGACACGTTATAATCATCACCTATGCTCCGAGAACAATGTTTTTCGAGGAATTGGCTCGAACAAAGGGAGAAAGGTCCTGGCTTCTTTAGAACTCTCGGCAGTAGAAAAAGCTTCGGAAAAATGTGAGAAAATTGTTTGTGTGTGAAAGGGAGTTATGAGGGTGTGATCATACGAGTATATATACATGCGTGGATCGATAATATGGTTTAATATTGACACAAGTAGTGGTGATTAGATGGTTTACAGGGATAAGAGGAATATCACTTGAGTACATAGGGGTTAGGAGGGGGTTTGTGTGTGGTTTGGTTTATAACATAACTTGTGTGTTATATATGTCTAGTACGACATATTAAAGGGTCCAAGAAATATTTTTATCGTGTCCAAATGTAAGAAAAGGTGAGAAACATGCTTATAAACTCATAATTGGTCATATAAAATAAATGAGCTAGGTGAAATTAAGTTTAGATCGAGTTTGGTAAAAAGAGATAAATATGTGTGAGCTTGTACATGTCTCGAGTAAGACTTACTTTGGGTCTCGTTTAGTGTTTAAATGTTCGAAATAGAGGGTGAGACTCGACACCCTGATTCTTTGGTGTATAGAGATTCAGGTGATGCAAAGAGTTGCATAGTTGGTGTGTCAAATTTAAAAGAAAACGAAGCCAAGTATAGTGTGTTCAGTCGAGTGATATATAAGAAATTATAAAACTTATAAACTGTTGGGTTGGGCTTTAAATAGTACCAGGCCAAAAGTTAGGCCAGGAATAGTAAATGTGATCTGTTTGGTTTATAATGAGTGTTTTGGATTCGTTATGGTCCGTGTGTGAGCTCGTTCCAATGTGTTTGTGTTATGAAATTTAAGAAACAAAATTTTCAAATTTTGCCCATGAAAATGGTTAACTGATCAGTAATGAAAATTTAATACTTGATTAGCATGTACAAATTACTGGGAAATTTTACAGATTGCTACATTGGATGTGAATCAGAACTTGAATCTTCACTGCTGGAAATCTTAATGATTTCTATAAAAACAAAAGAAAATTAAAAAAAAAAAAAGAAAACAATGAAAGGTGTGTTTGTAGATATCACATGAACAAGACGATACCTTGTTTCTTGTTGCTACTCATTCTTTCAATAAAGTTTTTTGTTACTGATTGTTGAAGGGTAGGTGGTTATGCCTTTATATAATGGGTATGTGAAGGCTTGTTTGGTGGATATGTGAAGGCTTGTCAATGTGCAGGCTTGTTTGGAGAAAAAATTAGTGTTTGCATGTGAAAGTGCAGTCAATGTGCAGGAGAAAAAAATGGTCTTTCCAAGTAAAGATTCTAAAGTACAAAAAAAGTATTCAAAAAGTAGTAGTAGTTCTGACATTTGGATGAATGTAATTATTAATGGTACAATAACTGGTAATTAGTAGTTTAACTGTATCTATTTTATAACTTTAATGATAGTATTTTGGTTTGTTAAATGGTAGCAATTTGTGTTCTTGATGTGATGATTGCACAGTTAGATTTAATGGTAGCAGTTTCTGTTGTTGATTTGATAATTGCACATATTTATTTAATGGTAGCAGTTTGTGTTCTTGATTTCATGTTGGTTTATGATTTAATGGTAGCAGTTTGTGTTAAATGGTATCAGTTTGTGTTCATGATCTTGGTGTAATTGTGTAAATTTGAGTTCTTGATTTGATATGCAGTTTTTGTTCATGATCTTGGTTCATGATTTGCGATTAAGATAATGATATATAACATTTTGAAATGGGCTGCATTTGTGTCCATGATCTGTGTAAACTTGAAGTTTATTGTTGAATGTAAAGCTGTGTGAATTTTTAATTTATTCAAGTTTATGCTTTAATTAACAGGTTCAAAGGAAAAATTTTTTAAAAATTAAACTTGGAGCCAAAATTTTGATCCAAAATTTTTAAATCACCTAATTAAAAGCAGTTATCAAGAATAACGATTCATATTCTTCATAAACCCTCTTTTCTCTCCTAAAAAAAGGACTGCAAAGAAAACACAAAAATAAAATCTTCTATCACCATTACTCTCCAAGCCATAATCATTTTCTTTTACCCATTGTTGCTCAAGAGTCATGAAAATTCAACCCATTGTTGATCATCATCTTTTGTTTCCTTTTGATAATGAACATGATGATAACAACTTAGAATACGAATCCAAGAAGTATTCTGATGATGAAGATGCGCCTGGAACCATTGTATATTTATTTAATGGTAGCAATTTGTGTTCTTGATTATGTACGACATTACAATTGTATATTTGGTTCAGTTATATACATTCGAGTTTTATTCAATTTTGAATTTCTTTTTGTTTTTAATTCTGTTATATATATATATATATATATATATATATATATATATATATATATATATATATATAGATATATATATATATACTCATTCCAGCAGCACTAACATAGTACTAGCAGTAGTAACTCTGCTTCAGCAGGACAAACTTAGTACTAGCAGTAGTAACTCTGCTCCAGCAGTACTAACTTAGCACTAGCAGTAGTAACCCTGTGACTAAAAGATGCACTCACATAATATGGTCATGCTTATCAACATTATTGGTCACTCTTTGTTTAATTCGATGTGTGACTAAATATTACAAAATGCCACACAAACTAAAAATTCATGTAACAATTGGATGAACAATAGTCACGCAAAATACATATTTCTTCACTTTAAACAGCATATGGTCACACTTATTAACACTTTTGGCCACTTTTTGCTTAATTGTATGTGACTAAATACCAACAAAAAAAAAAAAAAAAAAAAAAAAAAAACGCTTTGTGTGACTAAATATTACAAAAGGCCACACAAACATAAAATTCATGTGACAATTAGATGATCAATAGTCACACAAAATAAACATTTCTTCACTTTAAACAGCATATGGTCACACTTATTAACACTTTTGGTCACTTTATGCTTAATTGTATGTGACTAAATACACCCAAAAAACATCATTTGTGTGACTAAATATTACAAAATGCCACACAAACTAAAAATTCATGTGGCCATTGGATGAACAATAGTCACACAAAATACACATTTCTTCACATTAAACAGTATATGGTCACACTTATTAACACGTTTGGCCACTTTATGCTTAATTTTATGTGACTAAATACCCAAAACAAACATGCTTTGTGTGACTAAATATTACAAAAGGCCACAAAAACATAAAATTCGAGTGGCCATTGGATGAACAATAGTCACACAAAATACACATTTTTTCACTTTAAACAGCATATGGTCACACTTTTTACCACTTTTGGCTTAATTGTATGTGACTAAATACAAAAAAATAAAAATAAAAAATATGCTTTCTGTGACTAAATATTACAAAAGGCCACACAAACATAAAAATCATGTGACCATTGGATGATCAATAGTCACACAAAATAAACATTTCTTCATTTTAAACAGCATATGGTTACACTT
Organism: Artemisia tridentata subsp. tridentata; assembly: GCA_021014915.2. Classification (NCBI taxonomy): domain Eukaryota; kingdom Viridiplantae; phylum Streptophyta; class Magnoliopsida; order Asterales; family Asteraceae; genus Artemisia; species Artemisia tridentata. The sequence continues at coordinate 122,411,144 of CP139503.1, forward strand.
ATTAACACTTTTGGTCACTTTATGCTTAATTGCATGTGACTAAATACACCCAAAAAACATCCTTTATGTGGCTAAATATTACAAAATGCCACACAAACTAAAAATTCATGTGGCTATTGGATGAATAATAGTCAAACAAAATACATATTTCTTCACATTAAACAGCATATGGTTACACTTATTAACACGTTTGGACACCTTATGCTTAATTGTATGTGACTAAATACCCAAAACAAACATGCTTTGTGTGACTAAATATTACTAAAGGCCACAAAACCAAAAAATTCGAGTGGCCATTGGATGAACAATAGTCACACAAAATACACATTTCTTCACTTTAAACAGCATATGGTCACATTTATTAACACTTTTGGCCACTTTTTGCTTTTTTGTATGTGACTAAATACCCAAAACAAACATGCTTTATGTGACTAAATATTACAAAATGTGGAAAACTATAAGGGGGGGTTGAATAGTTTTACCGGTTTTTAATTCGTTTTAAATCTTTACTTGTGAAAAACTTTGATTCGATTCTTTTGTGAAATCAATCAACACCAATATGAACACTAAACAATCCTATCTAATATAAAGAATAAATATAAAGAAATGAGATGGAAAGATCAAACCGGGACAAAGAGATTTTTAGTGGTTCGGTCACGAAGCTCTTCTTCGCCCTACTCCACTCCCCGAGTACCACACTCGAGAGTTCTAAGCACTATGTCAACAAAGCTCCCTTCAGGCAGAGAAAACCGTACAACGTCGCTTATCCTTATTTCTGACACTAAGTTAAATGTCGAGTACTAATCTTAGCTAGTACCAATCTACCACGATCCACACGATCCTTACTAATTCACACAATCAACACACTTGACTCGATCTACCGATCTACCCTTGATCCACTTGATCAACTCACAACCCCACAAGCTACAGGAGATCTCCAAGATCTCAACAAGATTACAATGATCTACTCTCACTTGACTCGATCTACCCGATCTACCCTTGATCCACTTGATCAACTCACAAGTTCACAATCTACAAGAGATCTCCAAGATCTCGACAAGATCACAATGATCTACTCTCACAAACTACTCAAAAGAGAAATGAACTTGGTGTATGCTAGGATACAACAAGTATGTAACAAGTGTTACAAGTGCACTAACTATAACTACAACACTTTTTATCTTCTTTGATACCTTGTGTTCTTCTCTTGCACTAGTAGAGGAATGAAGGTGATCTCTTGGTTGGATGATTGGATTACTCTTTAAACAAAAGAAAACTAAACTAAATGATCAAGAAGAAAATATGTGATAAGAGTTTTAAACTCAGAAAGTTGTGTGTGAAAAAGGATACCTAAAAACTGTGAAGAGGGCTGGTATTTATAGGCAAAAGAAATCTGACCGTTATAAGGAGACGGTACCACTAAATGTCACATGGTACTACTAAATTTAGTGGTACCGTGGTACTGTGCCAGACAAGGATGCTCCAATTTTTGTTTTTAGTGGTGAAAGTTTATTTGGGGAAGTTTGGAGCTGATTTTGGGGGGGGGGGGGGGGAAATAACTGTTATGATTTTTAAACTTATTTTTCCAATAAAACATTTCTTTATAATTCAAAAATAACTTGTTAGGTATATTTTTGAAAAAATGTTTTGTCACATTAAAAATGTGAAGTTTGAAACACAAATTCACTTTTTTGATCATTTGTCAAGTTGTAAATTTGTTTGTTCATACCTAGAGTGATGTACGTAGAAACGGGATAATTCGATTAAAAACTTGTTTACGTTAATTTTAACGTAAAGTGTTTTCACATTTTGTTATCATCAAAACGTGAAGTTATCGAAAGATATAAATAATGTTTTTAGAACATTATTTGCATCAACAATCTCCCCCTTTTTGATGATGACAAAACTTAAACTCATTTTAGGTTAAAGATTAATTTTAACAAGTTTTTAGCATGAGTTTATATCCAATTTCTCCCCCTTTTTGTCGAAGCAAAAAGGTTGCTAAGGCTCCCCTTTGATGTATACTCCCCTTCATTTGGAGGACAACAAGGAATCGAGCAATGGTTCTTGCTACAAAACAAAGTTAGATGACACATATACAATATCTAACATGTATTAACCAAAACAAATATTCAACCATAAACTAAGAAAAGGGCTAAAAAGCCAAAAACCATAAAAGATAAGACCACCACATAATAAGCCCATTAATTCATAGAAAGAAATGTCATACATGAAGTATGACTACAACATAAACATAAAAACAAACTAAAAGAAGCACATACAAATCTTTAGTGACAAGAGGCCCTAAGATTAGCTTCATTTCCAAAAGGGATCCTAGATGTTTATTGTTGGAAACTAAACATGAATATGTTTAGTTAAATGGGCTAGTGGGAGGTGGAGAGGGTGACATGATTGGAGGTGGTGGTGGTGTCAAGAGATGTTCCACATAGGAGAACATGAAGTGTATCTCATCTCTCAAAGAGAAGATGAGGTTGCGGTTGTGAAGGCAACATAGGCAATGTTTTGGAAGGAGCATTAGGTGGAGATGGTGAGTTAGGAGTGGTTTGGGAAGGTGGTGTTGTGACTTCATCATCTTTGGTGAGATCAACAAAGAGAGGTTTGGATGGTGGTCTAACGGTGATCCTAGGTTTCTTGGAGATATGGGTTGTTGATCCTTGTGTGGAAGACATGGTGAATGAGTAATGGGAGGTTGAAGATGAGATGCAAGATAAGCTTGCAATGGTGAGGCCTTATATAGGCAAGAGTTGTGGGATTTGAATTAAAGTTGGTGGTAGTGTCCTATGGTGTAGTGAGGGAATCTTAGGGTGTATGAGAGTTTGCAAAATATTGCAGGTTTGAGGTTAGGGATGCAGGGATCTAAAGGAAACAGTGAAAATTCGTCAAACAAGGGCACGGTACCACTAAATACCACACGGTACCGTTAAATTTAACGGTACCGTGGCCTATTTAACGGTACCATGATCTGGAAGTCACGAATTTTCCTGTGCTGCCTAGTTCTGGGCAGCTAAAGGGAAGTTTTCTAGGGGGACTATTTGCAGGAAATGTTAGTGCCTCAAACCACTAAAGATTTATTTGCCAAATATATCCCATATTAAGCTACACCTAGCAATTAAAGATTATCATGCAACTTTCTAAGATAAGCTATAATCATGCAATCAAAAAGGACAAAATAAGCTATCATCCAAGTATCACATAATTGAAAATCATGCAAGGTGATAGAATAAATGTCAAGCATGCAAGATAATAAAGAGTATTAATCCCTAATATAATTATCATAGATAAATCCTACTAAGAGATGAAAGATCCTATTCTAATACGATGAGAATAGTTCCATTGGCTTGAGCACACCCTCATTCATCATCACTCGACGAGACATCATAGCACGATACCGAACTATCATCATGGTTCCCTTGAGATGATGTACATTCCCAATAGAGAGAGGTATAGGTGTTTTGAGTTAGAGGAGCCATGGTGGGATTGACAAGGAGATATCTATTGTTTTGGAGGTGAGGGAACGAGTTCATGACAAAATGGTATAAACGAGTCAACAACATGCCATAGGGTATCGCCTTATTTAGTCGACCCTTGACATTGACAATTCTCTTTGTCACAAAGTAGGTAAGATTGTAGGGTTGTTCGGTGACTAGACAATACAACATATGAGCACAACATGTCGGGAGGTGCTCACGGTTGTGAGGAAGACAAAAGACATTTTCACGAATGACTTCTATCCATCTACGTAGATTTGGATGAATTTCATCAACATAGACTCTTAGTGGATCTAAGTCATAGATATGAGACTCACGGAACTCAACTTGACCATTTTCTTTAAGAAAACCATGAACTTTTTGAGGAAGACGAATTTGTTCTTTAATTTCATATGGAGTGGGAATGAGGGTATTGTATGGACCGGACTCATATCGGTGACTAGTGAGGGTTTTGAAAGACCATCCTTCCGTGTAGGAACATTGTCCATGGTTCGGAAGTTCAAGAATATTAGCAAATTGGTCCGAGTAAGTGAGATTTCTTGGTTTTGTATCGAGAATTGAAGAGACAAAGTTTGATCCTCGTTATGTATGAGCTTAACTTGTCTATAGAACTCAAGGACAAATCAAGGACAAATTAGGTCATCAATACGAAACAAGCAATCTGGCTCTTTTCTTTATCAAAAACGGACTAAAAAGAACAAAAAATGACCATAAATGCCATATATATGTTTGTTTTTGTGTTGGTATATGTGCAGGTAAAGGATTTAAGAAAAGGACAAAAAGAAAGTCGAAACGGACAAAACCGAGCACGAGAATGGAAAGAGTGAGAAAAGCCGAGGTCGGGGATGTAATTCTACATTTACTATCAACCATATACACCAAAAGTCCAAAATCATTTTCACCTCTAGTCCCTAAAATTTTGAAAAGTTAGTCCTAATCTAACCTTTGTTAAATCCCAAAATTCTATTAAAACTAAAAAATGGATCCAGCCTACTCTTTTTATAAATCCTTAAAGTCCAGTCCAATCCCAAATCCTATTATCAAAACCCAAGCCCAATCTTATAACCCGGATCCAACCCAAGTCAAAACTAATAAAACCCGGGTCAACTCATAAAGAGAAAGCGGGAAAACTAGTTACTTTTCATCTTCCCCAAGCTTTACCCCGTTTTTACCCTGCACCTTAATTCACCCAACTTAAGTGGAATTTATCCCTTCTAGAAGGATGACAAGGTTGAAAATGAGCTTATATCAAGTCCACCATGGCAATTATCTAGCATCCGATTGGTTGAAGGTATGTGGCACTTAATCCAAGGGTGTGGATTGAAGGATTATGTCGACATACTTGATTGAAGGGCTGGGATTTGATGAAAGAAACCCTAGAAGCTCCCTGGATCTCATACAGGTAGAGGCCTCTTCACCAAGCATTGAAAGTTTTTTAGAGTCTTTATTTTTAGTCGTGTTTTAGCTTATTAATTGCTTAATTTATGTCTTAAATTTTAGTATTGTAATAGTTTTTTAAGTATTAATAAAATTCAGTTTGCCTTATTACATTGTCTCTTTTACTTTAATGTTTTAAATGTTCTCATTTGGTTGAAATAAGCTATAATAAGCTCTCAATAAACTCATTTCTTAAATACTATTTAGAACTCAAATAAGCTTTTCCATAGCTTGCTTTGAGCTTCTGTTACTTAAGCTTGAATTGTCCTCAATTGTGTTTAAGCAATTTGGCCTTAAAAGTGAAATAAGCACTTTGGATGATAAGCCAGATTTGGATGGGCTTATTGGACTTTACCAGCTTGTTTTAAACAAGCTGGAGCTTGTAGATCAGCTCTTGGAGCATTTATAGTCCTTGTTTGAGCAAAGGACCAAGTGAGTTACATTTTTACCTATTTTAGCTTATTAAACTGCTTATTATTCAGTTCTGCTTATTATATGCTTAATTGTGTTTTAATTTGTCTTCTATTTATTTCATAGTGTAATAGCTATTTGTGCTTATAAGTGATTTTATAGTCAAAATAGCCAATAAGCTTTGCTTATTGGCTAAGTGCTTATTTCCTATAAATTTTTGCTTAAAATCCTTCAAATACACTTAATAATAATCTGTTTTCAATAAAACATTAGATTTATGGCTTAAATCAGTTCTAAACTAAGTTTTGAGAATTTAAAGGGGTGTTTGGATTTAGGTTTTAGCAATAGTTTAAAACTGTGTTCATGAGTTTTGGCTATAAGGCCAACTTGAATTAGCTCTAATTCAGTCCTTATGATAGTTTAGATGGTATCTTAAGTAGTTTTACTAAGTTTCATAGCTTTTAGTTGAGTTTTCTAAATTTCATAGTTTTTAGCTCATTATAGCAGCTTAATTTGCATAATATATAATAAGGTCTTTTAGTTGTAGTTTTTGAGTCTAATCTAGTCAAAAATGCTTGTTTACATGTTTTGAGTAAGTATCACATGGTTTAGAGTCCTATTTTTCATTTTTTAGGTCTGTGTCAAAAGTTTCAAAAAGCCGAAAAAAGTAGTCAAAGTAGGTTGTTTCACAACTTATTTTCAAGCTCTTAATAAGCTCAAAAAGGTCTGAAATTGATTTTATAAGCTCTTTGGTTGCTTAACTTGATCTGTTTGGAGTTTTCATGGAATTGCTTATTGATTAAGTGGCTTATTTGGTAGCTTAAATATACCCCTCAGGCCTGCAAGTTTCAATAGTCCAACTTATTTTGTCTGAGTGTCAGTTTTAAGTAGCTTAATTTTAAGGTCTAATTTTGTTTCAAATTGTCTGATTTTAATTATATAAGTTCTTTAGTCTATAAGCTTTATCTGTTTTAATGTTTTGAGGATTAGCTTTTAGATTTAGTTGCTTTTTAATAGTTTAAAAGTGCCCATTGAAGTCTGATTTGATAGCATTCAGTCCAGTAGCTTAATTGAGATTCTGAGCTTATTGATTGACTAGAATTGCTTAATTTAATTTTAGAACTGCTTATTAGTTTATATTTTAGGTTTTAGAAGCTTATTAGGATTACACACAAGCTTATAGAAGCTTGAGTGTAATAATCATTTAGATTTCCTAAGCTTTTTAGTTCCTTTGTTTACTGATTTCTTATTTGGACTTTTCCAGCTTATTTCTTAAGATATAAAAAATTTGATTTGACAAAAGTTGTTCATTTTTAGCTTATTAATAAGTTTCATAAAATTTTTTTGCAAAAAACAAAAAGTGGGAAGTTGGGAAGCCTAGGGTGAGCCAAGGCTCGAACCCCAGACCTCTACCAACCTCAACCACATTTATCACACACACCTCAACCATCTGCGCCCTTGGGTCTTTTTCGAATAAGGGTGCAGTGGTTATTTACTTAAGCTTGTTTTTTTTTCCTTTTAGCTTATTTTTCTTTTTGTTTATTAACAGCTTATCCAAATAAGCTGTCGACTCATTTTTATTTTTCCTAAGATCCCTATAGCTTAGAGTAGTTTTCCAAAAAATTTCAAAATTTTTCATATTAATTTAGTATTTTTAATATTATGTTTAGTCCAAAAGTGTTTTTAATTCATTAAAAATAAAAGAAAAAGCAAAAAAATATAAATCTTTTTTTTTAAAATTATTTTTAATCATTTAGGACTTGTTGGGAACATGTCTTAGATAATCAAGTATAGGTCATATTTTGTAATAGGTTGCTTAGGCCTTTATGTTAGTTATTAAGGCTCAGCCTGTTTAGAAGGCCCGTGTCCTTTTATCTAGTTCATTTATATTGTTAATTAGGGCAACACCCTAATCTTGTACTCTTACTATAAATACCCCCTCCCTTGTAGGGAGAGGGTTGTTGGTTAATGTTATTATCATTTTCATTATTCTTATGCTTAACCTTCCACTCTTTCTCTCTCTAGAATTAAGTATCTTGTGTGATAAATCTATGACCTATCAAGTGGTATCAATCGCCAAGAGGTAATTTAGGTTGTTTTAGATTAGATTTAGTAGGAAATTTGAAGATACTGGTTACTGTTCATTGAGTAGGGATTGCATTTCTCCGAGTTAGGAGAGGTTCCTCCGAGTTAGGCAGTGCATTTCTCCGAGTTAGGAGACAATTTTTCGAGTAAGACCTTGAGTATCTTCGAGTTAGAAGATTCTTCAAGGTAGAATTCCGAGTTAGCCTTCGAGTAACCTTCAATACTCCGAGTTAGCGGTTAAATATTCTAAGTTAGTTTGGAATCCTTCGAGTTAGCACTAATTCTCCGAGTTAGGAGTTAGAATCTCTAGTAAGTTTTGATCCTTCGAACTAGAACTCTTCGAGTTAGAAGAATAAACCTTTGAATAAGGCCTCTTCGAGTTAGAAGATAATTCCTTCGACTAAGAAAGCTTCGAGTTAGAAGCATTTTCTCAGAGCAACAAAAACTTCGAGTAAGAAGATTATCCTTTGAGCAACAAATCTTTGAGTTAGAAGAACTATCCTTCGAGGAACAAATATTCGAGTTAGAAGAACTATCCTTCGAGTTATAGCATTCTTCGAGTAAGAAGATTTTACACTTGGTAAATTTCATCCTTCGAGTAAGGAAGCTTCGACTTAGGGATATTTCTTCGAGCAACCAATTCTTCATGTATGGACTAAGTTTTCGAGTTAGGGTTAATTCTTCGAGTAAGGTTCAATCTTTCGAGTAAGGTTTCTCCGAGCAAGGGCATTAATTCTTCGACTTTGGATTTTTTTCTTCAAATCTTCTACTTACAAACATAATCTTCATCAACAACCTTAGTTATCCTTAAAGATCCAACATCCACAAGTTACTTCTTCAAGATGTCTCAACCACCGAACTACAATTACTTCTACAATCAACAACAGTAGTATCATCAGCAACAACAATATCATCAACAACCACAATATCCTCAACAACAAGCTTTCATGCAACAACATCAGTTTTTCCCTCAACAACAAGTCCCTCAACAACAACAATATCCACCACAAACGATGCAGACTTACCAACTTCCACCTAAACAACCTCACTGGTTTGACCAAATGTGTGAAGCAATCAGCAGTTGATTCGCGAAAATCAATGCATAAATAATTTCCGAGGAAACACAAGTGAAGTATGTGTAACCCGGGTCGTTTTTCCAACGAAGGAATGAATGGAATTTGTGATTCGGTTCGTGATTGTGTGTGATGAATAGTGAAAGGGATATTTTGGATTTCTATGCTAAAATATGTAAACATAAACTAAAAACGACTTATAAAAAATCTACTATAAGCTAATAAAATAAATCTATCTAATAAAAATAACGACTAAAATAAGCTACTGAAAAGCTATCTATAAGCTACTAAAAAAAATCTAAAAAATGTGGAACAAGTATATAAGCAATATAACAGTAAAAGTACAAATTTTCAGAACAAATAAGCTGGTAATGAACTTATGGAAATTCAAAAACATGGGCTGAATTAGGCAAAATTTATTAAAAATTTCAGCCAACTGAGGTAATTTTGCAGCTAAGAAAAAGCTGTTAAAAAGCTAACATAAAAATTCAAAAAAATGTGGAACAAGTCTATTAGCAACCCAAGAGTGATTGTACCAAATTTCAGCTTAATTGAGCTTATAATGAACAAATGAAAAATCAAAAAACATAAGCTGATCTGAGGCACAATTATGAAAAAAATGCAGAATTTGCAGCTGATAAAAAGCTATTAAAAAGCTAATAGAAAAATTCAAAAAAATGTGGACTAAGTGCACTAGCAACCCAAGATTATCACTACCAAGTTTGAGCTTAAAATGGCTTATAATGAAGAAATGAAAAATGAAAAACTAAGGCTGAATTAGAGAAAAGTGGGCTGATGCAGGCTGCTATAACTGATGTGGACTGATTTAAGCTTATTTTGAACCAAGGCTTTAAGGTACTTAAACACTACTAAATATTGACTAAATGGACTATATTGGATACTAGAAACACCAAAAATAAGGGATTAAAAGGGCTGATCCCATAATAACCTACTCAGAATAGTAATCACTCTAAAATTACACTAAACACCTCAAATCCTTAAAAACTTTCAAACAAGCTTAATTCTTCCTACAAATAGCTCAAACAAGGTAATTCAGAATAGATCAAAGTTTCAAAAAGGGCAAATGAACAGTGAATATCCAAATTGACCCGTTTGACCCCTTAAACCAAACACCCTTTTATCTTACTGAGGTTGAGATTTAAACTGAAAAAGACCAATGTAATCTATGCAACTGAGTCAAATATGCTTACCTAAGTTATTTTACCACTAATGAGCTAATTTCAAATGGAAATAAGCCCCTAAATAAGCTATCTAGGATTAAACTAATTTTGGCCTTAAAATGAGATTTTAAGCAAAACTGAACTCAACTAATAACTAAACTAAGGCAAAGCAACTGATATCAGTTATAAACTAAAATAAGCTAGAAAAATAGGAGATAAAAGTAATAAGCAGTTGTTATAAGCAAATGAACAGTGTTTGACTTACGTTGAGTTTTAGCAATTGAAACTGAATACCCAGAACAGGAACTCACAATAAGCTGAAAAGGGCTTATATAAGCTAATTGAAACAGAGAATAGAGCTTGTGATCTCTTTTTAACAACTAATAACTTTAATTCGATTAACAGTAAAATATGAGAATTTGAAATTTCATTAAACTAGGAAATTAGAACAATGCTGATAACATTAAATACAAATGAACTTAAATGAGCTAGAATTCAAATTTAGAACTGAAATTGAAACTGATTAACTACTATAACTACTAAGTCGACTACTACTTCTACTCTACTCCTTATTAGCTAACTACTAACTCCCTTCTCTGTGTGTGAGGAGGCTTTTATATCCTTCAATAAGCTTCTAGGGTTTCTCTGAGCTCATCCCAGCCATTGGATTGGCTTCATTCAATCTCAGTCCTTAATTTCAGTTTTGGCGGGAAAATATGGGCATGGGTGGATTTCCAACGTGGAGTGGTATCTTGTGACTGCTAAAGGGAGACATGTGAAGGGTAGCTGGAGCTATTTGGAGGAGGGGGTGGCGTGTAGCAGAGGTGTAGCAGGGAGAAGGTAATGATGGGATGTGGGTGGATGTTTTGGCGGGCAAAAGGGAAAAGGGTTGACTGGGAAGGCCGGATTGATTAGTTAAAAGGGGAAATGGGTTTATTTGTTTGGGTTGGGCTTGTGTGGGTTGGGTTTATTAATGAGTCCAGTTAGTGTAATAGCTAGGGATAGGATTAGAATTTGGTTTTAAGTTTAGGGACCATTTGTGCCAAATCTGTAAATTCAGGGACCTTTTGTGTCAATTCTGAAAAATATCTCCAAGGACCAATCTTGACATTTTGATATTCTTGGAGGTTGAATTTTGACAACTTGAGCATAATCTTGATCCAAACTTGAAATTCCTTCCCGGCTTCGGCTTTTGACTCTTTCCAAATCTCGTGCTCATTTTTACCGTTTTCTCATGATTTTTGTCCGTTTCTCAATATCTGTACCTGCACATGCATAAACACAAAAACACAATATATTTGGCATATTTAGTTAGTTTTTTTTTGTCTATTTGGTCCGTTTTATTAGGTAAAAGATATGTGTTATTTAACACATATCAGCAGTCAACAATCAAGACACGAGGCCGGATCTTTAGATACACCTCCAATGTTAACTCTGGTTAATTACGTGCAGTGGTCAAGTCGATTTCTAAGGTTTATTAAACTCAAGAAACCTCATGGTAAGTACTTAAAAAAGGTAATTATTGAAGGACCATATCCAACACCTACCACAACGGTTCCTGGCGATCCAAATGCAATTCCTCCAAGAGAAGCAACTGTTACTCCTGTTCCTGATGCTCAGCTCACAGCAGAACAAGTACATCAGAAAGAAGCTAATGATCTAGCAATGTCTTACATCCTTCAAGGAATTCCCAATCCTATCTTTCAAAGTATCGTGCACAAAAGACTGCTAAGGACATGTGGGAACATGTTCATCTTCTCATGGAAGGAACAAAGTTAAACCAAGAGGATATGGAATCTAAGCTCTATCTGGAATACACCATGTTTATGATTGAAGCTGGGAAATCCTTAGAGTCTTATTACCATAGGTTTACCAATATCATCAATGACTTGGACCGTCACAACATCATACTACTCAGGATTGTAGTGAATACTAAGTTTCTAAGTTATCTTGGACCTGATTGGCAGAAGTATGTAACTTTTGTTCGACAAGCTAAGAATCTACACTACGCCTCATATGGGTTGTTGTATGATTACTTGAAGCATCACCAATCAGAGGTTGATAAAGACAGAGCAGCTCGTGGAGGTTACTCACCATCAACAACTCCAAATTCACTAGCTTTGATTGCTCAGTCTCATTTTGCACCACCATCAAATCAGAGTTTTGTCCAACCACAACATCATTCTTCTTATCCCTCACAAACTTCATCAAGCCAACTTGTTCCATATGAAGCATCACCACAACAAACTGATAATCAACTGGTTCCATTTGACAACACCGATTCTATGCTTTACTCAAATGTCAACAGTGATGAAGACGATGCTTTCAACTCATTGAACGAAGGATTTGCTTTGATTGCTAGAGCTTTTAGCAAGTTTCCAAACAAATCCAACAACCGTCTTAGGTCTTCATCCAACACACGTAATCAGGCAGTTGTTCATGATGGCAGAGTTGAAATTCAAAACAGAGCTTCTAGGAGATATGGTTTGGGTGGCTATATGGGAAACTCATCTGGGCAGAGGTTTAATTCAGTTGGAAGCAGTAGGAACAGCACTGGTAATACACAAAGAAGGCCAGAGATTGTTGATACTGGGAATTCTGGGATTGCAAACACTGTGGTGAAAATGTTATAACTGTGGAGGGAAAGGTCAATTGGCGAATGCTTGCCCCAAACCAAGGACCAGAGGGAGTGCATATCACAAGGAAGCTCTTCTTCTTACTCTTAAAGATGAAGCTGGAGGCACTCTTACAGAAAAGGAGCACAACTTCATGGCTAATGCTTACTCGGATGATGACATGGAAGATCTTGAAGCCAATGCCGCCGTGATGTTGATGGCTAATATGCAAGAGATGCACATGGGTGAAACAGGCCCGGTTTATGATACCGATGGCTTGTCTCAGGTACTTGACTCTAAATGTCTAATACATGAAATCGTATCACCCTCTGCATCTACATCAACTGAAGACCATGTTGGTCAAGAAGACTCATTCTTATCTCCTCAAGTCGATGACCAAATAAACACCGTAGTTACATTTGATGAAGATCAAATTAACCCCGTTGTTACATTTGATGATCCTATTGATGATGATAATAATGATCAACTTGAACAAGATGATCCTTTGCTTGGTCCAGATCCGGAGCTCATGACCTTGCTCTTGACTACCCAAACACAGTTAGATAAAGCAAAAGTTGCATTGTTGACTAAGGACCTTGAGTGCTACAAACTTCAACTTTCAAACTATGAAACAAAAGAAAAACAGGAAAAAAGCTTTGACCGGATCTACACACACTCCTTGTGTTAGATGTGATACAAAGAATTATACGTAGTCTAGCATGCGGAATTTACTAGCTAGCACTTAGAAGACTTTATGTGTTTTATATGATTTGAATGAAACAATGAACACAGAATGATAAACTTCAACTTCAATGATTCAATATTATTAGAATAATAATACGAGTGATCTCCTATCACTAGGGTTTACAACCTTGAATCTTTATGAATTAATTCGTACTTCTATATCGTGTTGTGTATCTAAACCTTAACCTAGGCAATCCTTTTATAGACCAAGGATTCCTTTACAAGATAACTATCATTCTAATCTTATACGATATACACAATATATTTTCCATAATTATCTATTACATAAATCATAAACCGTACAAACTTCTTCACTCAGCAGTCCTAACTGCTTATGTCTTCAAAACTCTTCAGCAGTCTTAACTTCCATCTTCAACAGTCTTAATTGCTATCTTCAACAGTCTTAACTGCTAAAGCTTAATTTCCTAACAATCCTCCCCTAAACTTATGATTTCTATCCAAATCACTAAGTTTCTTCAAATTAAGCTTCTTCTTCTTAATGCTGAAAATTCTTTCAAACACCTATCAAGCAAATCTCTTAGATCTAGCTTTCACTTCTTGTGCAAGGTTGAATATCTTTGTCACCAGCATATCAGCCATCTCAGATTCTTCATTAGCTTCTAGTTTAACATGTGCCATCAGTGTCAAAACACCTGGTCTGAGTGGATAATCTTTTTCAACTAGCATATAGATCTCTATTCCATCATTGGTAGACACTCTGTGTACTCCACACGTTCCAAATAACTTCCAAGTGATGTCCATGACTTGTGCTTGAAATCTCCATATTGACTCTCCACCATCTGGTTCATAAATTCTCTTCAATTGAACCCATAGTTCTTTATCTTTATCTTTAATAGGATCTTTATCTCTGAATTTCTATTTCACTAAGCTCCATAGTTGATTAAGATCTTCTCTGTCAAAGCCTTTGAGTAAATCTTCAAACAACTTGTACCTTTCAGAAATATCTCCAAGTCTGATTATCTTCCATCCTTTCATTCTTCCATCAGTGAACACTTCCCAGTCAATGATTGGATGTTTTACCTGTAAAGGTTTAATATAAGAAGATTCTGGAACAATCATCATCATACTTCTGATCTTCTCATTTGTTAACCCTTCTTCTTCAGACTTTTGTTTCTTTGCAACTTCTGATTCCATAGTTTCTGATTCCCTCTTCTTACCTGTTTTGAAACTTCTTCTTGGAGTATTCAGAATAGCATAAGTTTCATAGAATTCCTTTTCAATTATGGCATAAGATTTTCCCTTGAAGTCATTCATAGTGTAATTTGCTGAGTTCTTCAAATAATGCTTCATAGACTTAACTAGTTCCTTCTTTGTTGGCAACTTTATCTTGTACCCTGACTTCTGCCTTTCTCTTATCCTCTGAATCAGATCTTCCCATGTTGCTACTCCATTCTTTTTGCATATGAATTCTTTAAGCTCCTCTGTCTTTTCTTCTTCATTCAACTGTTTATCTTTAAGAACCATTGAAGCTTGAGCTCTTACAATCACATCAGAATCTAACACATATTGTAACTGTTCATTGAACTCCTCTTGATTTACTTCTTTGGATCTTGTTCTTTCCATAAATTCAGCTATGTTTCGTACATCATCGGTAGCCATTTTTCTTGCAAATTCCTCATCTTGACCAATCTGAGCTTGTTTAGCTTCTTCACTTGCCAAATCTTCTTCTATCATTTGCCTTGCAACTTCTACATCATGATCTATCTGTTCTTGATTTTTTGGTTTTAATCTCTTGAACCTTTCAAGTTCTTGAGCAGCAGCAACTTCTTCAGATGTCATTGGCTTCTTACCTTTATCTGCTCTTCTACTTTCATAATCTTGCTCAGCAGAAGTTTCATCAGTTGGAACTGCTTGATGCTCTGTCTCAGCAGTTTGAACTGTTTCATGCTCTGTCTCAGCAGTCTGAACTGCTTCAACATTTGGAATTGCTTGATGTGTCTCAGCTGTTTCTTCTTGAACATAACCAGAACCTGAACCAATATCAAAACCTTCATCTTGTTCTGAACCTTTATCATGCCTCCCCTGAGAACCTGATCTATCCTTGTCTTTACCAAATTTCCTCCCCTGTTTGGAAGAATTTTTATCATCCCCTTCGGAACCATCTGAATCATCATCATCAGAAGAATCATCATCCAATATCACTTTTGCCCTTTTCTTCTTTAACTGATCTTCAAGCTTCTTCACCCTTTTTGTTAGCTTGGTGTAGACTTTAGAAAACATTTCTTTATGAGATTTCAGCTCCTCATTGCTCTTCTTAAGCTCCTCCTCCAAGGTCTTTACTTTGTCAACTAACTTGGTACATATTTCCATCAATTCAGTTTGTGAAGAGCTACCCTCATCACTGCTAGCTGTGTTACCTGCTAGGAGAGGTGAATCTTTGGGCAAGGATCTAGTCACAACCCTAGTTAGACTAGGTTTAGACCTTCTCCTATAAGTGATGGGTGGTTGTTGGGTTGTTTCAAGTTCTTGAGTAGATGTGTGATTGGGATCAGTTGGAACTGCTGAACCTTCACCCAACTCAGTTTGAAGCATTTGAGGAAACAATGGAACTGGTTCCCCTTGAAAAAGCCTACTAGCCATAGCCATATTTTGAAAAACCTTTGATTGAAGGCTAGGCGTAGCAAAAGTTTCTGTTGGTGTTGTAAGCAAATATTTCTTTTTATTCAAAAGAGTTTGAACAAATCTTGGATACATTAGAAACTTTGTTTTACTGTCAACATTTGATGCCATACCCTCAAAAATATATTTTGAAAAGTTAAAAACTCTGTTTGTAGACAAGAAAATGAGAGCAATAGCAATATTGCTACTGAACTGCTCCAAGCAGTCTTTTTAGGACTTAAACAACATAAAAGAGTATGTATCAAAAATCTCCATTGAGGTGAAAAACATCCTTTTTGAAAAGTCAATTTGTTTTCAGATGTATCATACCCCATTTTAGAAAGTTCTTCCCAAATTTCAGTATTTAGCATAGTGTGGATACCATCTGAGTCATTTAATTTAAGATGTCTCCTAAGTATAGACTCGGTAACAACAAACTTAACGTCATCTACTTCAGAATGAATTTCTAAGTCTCCGTCATCACTTGTCAAGACAGTTGAATTCTGCCAGAAATGTGTGATGTGCGAGACATAAAGAGTAGGAGAAACAGTTAGAGCATACCTTATGTGAGAGTGGTTAAGAAAGTCCACAATCTCATAAAACTTTGGCCCATCTCCTTGCTCTGTTCTCTCTAAAAACGCAACCTGGTTGTGACGCTTAACAAATTCCAATCCAACCATTCTTAATGATGAAAAATGAAAGATTTTAGCAATAAAATGATCTTGTAAATTGGAATTGAGGTTTATGCAGTCGCTTGGGGTTTATAGGTACTGTTTAGGGTTTTGCGAAATATGCGTATGAGATAAATTATCTTTAGAAAGAGAATAAATGAATTTATAGTAAAAAGATAATTATCTTCTATAAAAATCCCTATAAGTATCTTAAGAATAACGGTTTTACCCCAACGGCTAGAAAATTAATTACTGACAGATTTTTACAACGGCTAGTTGAGCCGTCCTAACGTTGTACTAACCGTACCAACTGTTGCAAAAATTTTGTTGAGCCGTACGAATTTTTGAAATAAAAATTTAAAATACCATGGCTCAAACATAGTTTTTAGCAAACTATCAGCTATCAACGGATTTGATATGTCTTTACCAATAGCCGTTTGCTTTGGACTAGCCAACTCTTCACACTTAGATATGGTGAGCTGATAACCATACAATTTTTTTGGTAAATTGTCAACCATCAACGGATTTGATTAGTCTTTACCAGAAACCGTTTGCTCTGGACTAGTTGGTTCTTATGTGGATAAGACATGGTGAACCAATTACCATTTGTTGTATGCAAAAATCACATACTAATCTCCAGAACACCATTTAGTCCAAAACATCAAGCATTCATAATCCCTTGGTGTTTTCTCTCCAATCCTGCAATTGTTAGTCCAAAAATAAAGAAACAAGATACAAAGAACTTGTCTCACAATATATAAGCATATGACTAACAATGCACATAACAAGAAAAATTAATTTCCTTGTGGAACCCAAGCCAAAACAGACTTAGGCTTTCCTCTAGCATCAACATAATTCATTCTTTTCAAAGCATTCTTAGCACCATTGGGTTTAATAGGTCTCCATACCCAACATGCTAATGCATTTACTCCAGTACCCATGTTTCCCTTAGCAGTGTTCTTATTCATACCAATACCAATTACCCTGCTAGCAGTTGAAACTGCTGGCTTGGTAGTTGTTACCTTAGGTTTCCAAACTTGATTTTTTACCACTGCTTTCTCATAAAAAGTTCTTTTACCAGTTTTGTATGATGGTTTAAAAACAGTTATTGGATTTTGAACAGGTGGCCTTGGGTGAATTATTCTCATAGGTCTGACAGTCTGAACTGCTGGTCTAGCAGTTTGAACTGCTTTAGGTCCAGACCTTAAAAGAACTGATCTAGGTATCATTTTATCATTCCTAAGAAAATATTGAGGTCTTGCTATGCTCAACCTATGATTTGTATATCCAGATACCCATTTATCACAATAATCTGCAAGATGGTCAAAGCTACCACAAGAGTAACAAGCTTTCCTATAGCAAACAAAATCCTCCCCTAATTGGTGAGATTTTAGGTCATTCCAATTCCTTTGGTTACCTCTTGGCTTGTTTGTGGTTCTATACATTTCTGCATACCTAACTGTTGGTCTAAAAGGTTTGGCATTTGATCTAGGCCTAATAGTCTCAGGTTTAAACATCTTTGGAACTTTTGGTTCCTCCACTTTAGCACTAACAGGCTTAACCACAGCCTGATCATCCTCATCATCAGAAGTCCATTCCTCAATGGTTGGAGCATCTGAGTCCTTAGCTAAGGACCTATCAGAAGACACCTTGTCCTCAGATAGTGATTTATCACTTGCACTTTCAAACACAGGTTTATCAGCTACATCCTTCTTGGGTTGAGGACCATAGTTAAGCACAGGTAATTGAAATTCAGAGAGTCCTGTGTGTTCTAAGTCTACACCTGGGGGTGTTGGAATTCCTCTATAAGGAGGTGGATTTGACTTATATCCTAGGCTTGACTTAGCTTTATTTTGGATCTGACTCTCAATTATCTTTTGAACACCTTTTGATGTGTATTCTAGTGTGTCTACACTCATCTGAATGTTCTCCTTAGCTTTCTTAACCTGTTCTAACTCGTGTTTTAACAAAGTGATCTCATTCTCTCTAAACATTAAGTCTCTCTTAACAATAATCATATCATCAGAAAACTTAGACTCATTACTTTGATAATGAACAATTTGTTCTTCTAACACAGCTAAAGCTCTCTTATGATTTGCTAAGCTAAAAGCAGTTTCGACTAACTCTTTTCTCTGATTCTCATATCTTGTCTTAAGTGTTTCTAGATCTTTTAAAGCTTCACAAGATTTAGAACATTTTGAAACTTGTACCTCAGAATCAGAAAATGCCATGAGAGCAACCTCTGTAGATGCTTCTGCTTCCTCCTCTGCAATATAGCTCCAGTCAAATCCTAAGCCATCAATGGCAACCATGGCTTTCGAGCTTGAATCAGTAACCTCCACAACCCTTGACTTGTTACCATAACCTCTGCTCTTTCCATCCTGTTGGCTTGGTAATCTGCACTCCCTTGAATAATGACCTTTCTTGTGGCAGTTGAAGCACTCAATCTTGGACTTGTCATACCCTGCAACATCATTACTGTTTATGACAATCTTCTTGCCAGTCTTCTTCAAGAATCTCCTAGCTCTCAAACTGAGAAGAGAGAGCTGCCACTTGATATCCATCTCTTCAATATCATCTTCATCAATCTCTTGAAGATCTGAATGAGTCAACATACTTCCATTGTGCTGAGTAGTCAGGAAAGCACAATAAGCATCATCATTCAAAAGTCCACTAGTACTGCTTGAGGTGCTAGCAGTACCAAGGTTTGCACTAGCAGTACCAACTGCTCCAGCAACTTGCACTTCTTCATCTGTACTTGAGGAACTGGGAGTTGATACAAAGGCCAAATTCCCTGAGCTTGAGCTTGAGCTTGATCCAGCAGACTTCTTAATATCATGTTCAACTATCTTGAAGTTGCTATAGAGATCCATTAAGCTCATGGAATATATATCAGGCTTGTTTTTCCATACTACCACATGCATAGCCCATTCAGCTGGTAGACTCCTCAGAAATATGGAGTTGAGATCTTCCTGAGGCATCTCAATTCCTAGAACAGCCAATTGACTCACCAACTTTTGAAGTCTATTGAACATATGATCCAACGACTCATTGCTTGTTGCTGTAAAGTTCTCAAACTAATGCTTGAGAAGAGTCTTCTGGGTTTTCTTGGTGGCTTCATTCCCACCATACCTTGCAACAATAGCTTCAAAAATGGTTTTAGCACACTTAAACTTGCTAAAGTTCAACAGCTGGTCATTGGGAATAGTCATCAGAAGCAAACTTCTAGCCTTAACATCATTCTTGTGCCTTGCCTTCTCTTTATTAGTGGTTGGCTTTGTCTGCACTGTAGTCTCAAATTTCCCTTCAACAACAGTTGTTGTTGTTACTGGTGTAAAGGAGTTTCCTTTTTCAATGATTTCCCAAAGTGCATAGTCTTGCACTTGGAAAAACTGCTCAATACGAAGTCTCCACATGTCGAACTCATCAGGTTTAAGCATATGAAGCTTAGCAGCAATGTTAGTTGTGTTTGGTGTTGTTTCAATGTCCATCTTTGTTCTTCTCGGATCTTCTAAATCTAAGTATCAGCAACCTGGCTCTGATACCACTTGACCGGATCTACACACACTCCTTGTGTTAGATGTGATACAAAGAATTATACGTAGTCTAGCACGCGGAATTTACTAGCTAGCACTTAGAAGACTTTATGTGTTTTGTATGATTTGAATGAAACAATGAACACAGAATGATAAACTTCAACTTCAACAATTCAATATTATTAGAATAATAATATGAGTGATCTCCTATCACTAGGGTTTACAACCTTGAATCTCAATGAATTAATTCGTACTTCTATATCGTGTTGTGTATCTAAACCTTAACCTAGGCAATCCTTGTATAGACCAAGGATTCCTTTACAAGATAACTATCATTCTAATCTTATACGATATACACAATATATTTTCCATAATTATCTGTTACATAAATCATAAACCGTACAAACTTCTTCACTCAGCAGTCCTAACTGATTATGTCTTCAAAACTCTTCAGCAGTCTTAACTTCCATCTTCAACAGTCTTAACTGCTATCTTCAACAGTCTTAACTGCTAAAGCTTAATTTCCTAACAAGCTTTGAGGTTGCATTCCAACAATCTTATGTGAAAGAACAAGAATTAGAACATCAGGTACGTGAATTAACCATTTCCAAAAGTGAATTAGTTTTAAAAAAGGAACAAGAAAGATTAGATTTTCAAAAAGAAGTTGACATTCTACATTCTAAACTTTCCAAAACAAAAACAGAGTTGTCAACTTGTCAAGATAATTTTTCTGAACACAAACAAATATCAAGGAAACGAGTTGATTCCTATCTTGAGGAAATCGTTGAGTTGGAATGCAAACTTAAAGAGTTTCAAAACATTGTGTATAAAACTGGTGAGTCAGTCACCACCATTCAGAAATTTTCTCTCAAGCAAAATCCCCAAGGATATGGCTTTGCTATTGGGGATGACAAACCAAACTTTTTACATAAAGTGTAACAACCCCTAATTTATTTTGTGGCAGCGGAAAAGTAATTAGGGTGTTACAGTGAGGATCGAAGTCATGATTACGGAAAACGACTCAAAAGAGGCGTTTTGAAGGTTATATGTCATTCAAAATAAATTTTTTTGACACAAAGGTGAAATATTTGATTTGAAAATCCCTTGAAAACGTGTGAGAATTTGGAAAGAATGACATATTTGATTTTACACCATTTAATTTATCAGAGTATATAATGCCCGCTCCGTGTCTTGTCCTGCTCCGTTAATTACCTGAGATAAACATGCTTAAAACGTCAACACAATGGTTGGTGAGTTCATAGAGTTTAATGGAAAATAATTTATTTCAATAAATTTCAAGAGTGTTCGGTGGTGTTTGAAATGAGTATAAGTACAAGTAAACAGTGGCTTTCAATAATTTCAAAGGTAAAGTGATATTTGAAATACGTTGCTATCAGTAATGGAACCGTAAATGAGTTACACAGGGTAAAAATCACAAGTATGTCACATATAAGATCAATTAAGTACAAGTATATGAGCATAATCCTAGCATGTAGCGAGTATAATGATGTTATGCATGAAGTTTAAAAATGTGGAGTGGTGAAATACTTATACAGCTGTATCTAAATATATATGAAAACATTCATATAATTATATTGCCCTAAGCCTCATGACACGCAAAACGTTAACAAAGTAACGTAAAACGGCGGAGTCCACATCAGGTTACTGATGGGTTTGGCCCTCAAGTAATAGGTGATTTGCCAATTCCTATTTTTCTCAAATATAGTGCATCGCGACTAAATACAACTAACCATAAAGGCATTCCGTCAAAGTATTTAGTGGGATAGGTCGCCAGCCTCTAACAGGTTTCGAAGCTGTTCACTATATTCGCGCTCACCGCAGTGATTAATGGCTCATGATCGAGGGACTTTATGGCAATATAGTAAACATAGGCAATATGGGTTTCAGGGGTTCATAGAATAGGCGTAATTTAATCATGGCAACTATTTCCAATTGATATATAGAAATAACATAAAACAGTAAGAGTACATTCATAGTGTTACGTGAATGTTTATGATGAAAATCAGTATCATGTTATAACAAGCAGTTTGAAAATGCTATCATCTGAGTTCAGTGTTAGAGCTAAGCAAGCAACTTCAAGTAGAGCATATATATATCCCTTCCAAAGAGTATTTCAAGCATATAAGTAGTAATTATAAGTATGAGTAAATCATGTGAGTTTTCAAAGTATAAAAGCAAATGAAAATCATTTGAGCATGTATCTCCCCCAAAAGCATATAATTTGTAAATCATTAAAAATGGGGATACAACTCATGGTAAACCGTGAGAGTTTCTTAAAGTGTTTGTACAAGTGATTAAATATAGTTTGAAGCATGTATCTCCCCCAAAGAGTTATTAAAACAAACATTAAAAGAGTAGGGGTCACGACTCACCTTGAGTGTATCTGACGAGGTGGAATTATGAAACCAAGTAAGGTTATGGGGACGATCACTAAAACGTCTTCAATACGAGACCTGAATATGAGGGATGTCTAAGTATTCGACTCACCACTAACAATGAGTGTGAAAGTGAGAAATCGTATAACGATTTGATGATGTGAGTGTGATATGCTTAAAATGCCTCAAGTTTAAAAATAATATTATATATAATATTATCTTGATTCTTATGTCAATTGACTCAAAATATTACCTCCTTGAAATATGATGAAATAATATGCAAAGTGAAGTCGTTAAATTTCCAGTTATAATAAATAACGAAAATTAAATAATACGTAACTAAAGTGTATAAAAATGCATATGAAGTGATGGGGTGACGAAAAATGGAAAATGAAATAAGAATGTCAAGTAATATCAGTTGGTCCTTGTACTTTTCCAGTTTTTACACTTCTTACCCTAACTGTGTTGCGTTACACCGTTAGTCCTTCGTTAAGTCCAAAGTCAATAAATAGTCCAAAACTTGTCCAAAAGTACCAATAAGGCTTGGAATTCAATAATATGTCAAATCATACTCTTTATGTTCTGTTTTCACAGCCTCAGTCCATATAATTCTCAGTTTGGCAGTTTTAGTCCCTCTAGGCAATTTGCGTTACATTTTTAGTCCAAAAGTGTCAAAAAGGTGAGGAAAGGTTGGCGTGTTTTTCTAAAGTTTATTTCAGACTAATACAGCTTATATGAACTGCTTATATGGTTGTTAGCTTATTTTTCACGCTGATGGGCCTTTAACGAGCCATAATACTAACCCAACAACACATTTTAATCCGTGGGTTTTGAGGGGGTTTGGCTTATCAAAAGTGCTTATTTTTCCATCTTAAGCTTATTCTAAAAATGCCATTAAGCCAGCTTATTAATAGCTTATCAAAACAGTGAGGTGGGCTTGGAGCCCAACTCGCTATAACTAATAGTTTTCAAAGATAGTTTTTACGAATCACTTTGGTTATTTTAAAGGGTCGATTTGTGGGTTTCATGACATGTTGTCTAAATGAAAAACTTAGTTTGCTAGGTCGTTAAACAGATCGTGTGAAGAAAATACTAGGTTGCGTGACGAGTTTATGAGATATGCGTAGGTTTTATAGGCGATATGGCACGTTTTATACTAAAAAGACTTAGATAAATTTTTGGTTTGTTTTCATATATGTCAAACGTGTAGCTTCAATGTGTTCGTGGGTTGAGTTAACATGTTTTATGATTTGTGGAGTTGAGAGGGGAGTGAGTAGTGATCATTAGGGTCTTGCGTGAGTCCATTCGCTATTTACACATGTTCAATATGTTTTAAATATGTACGTAGTATATGAGAGGATATACGTTCGAGTGAAAACTAATTTGAATGATGATATGCATGAGATGTTAACGTAGGTGACCTTATGTGTTCAACTGTGTGTTGAACATCACATGAAGTCTTTTCTTTCATTTTAACATGATTATGATACAAAAGAATTATCAAACGTTCGAGTATATATGTGAACCATGCATGAGTAAACAACTTAACGTGAGACTGAGATAGGAAGGGAATCTAGAGATACTTACTTCACCTTCGAAAGGTGGTGAGAAGCCTATGCTGTTCGAATGAAAGCACAAGAATGAAGGCAGTCCACTAGACGAGCACAACTACGTATTGAATTTCTTATCCGATTTGCATTCCCAAGGAGAGACAAACGTTTCTGGGTTTTTAAGGTTATTAGTGAGAGTGAAAGGAGTGTAAAGTGAGTATGGTTGGTTGGTAGATGAGGGCATGATTTATAGAGATAAGATCACACTCGAATATTGACTATTTGACTTCATATCAATCATATGGGTCTACTGTGGATGACCAGTGAATGAGAGGACACATAAGCTTGTTTACTGACACTAGGAGATCTTGGGAAAGATATTTGGAGGTAGGTAGTTCTTATCTTTAGTTGTGGTAATGTATATACACACGTTTTCTTTTCATATATGTTCAAAATTGAAGCTAGCGTACCACATTGACCTCCTGCTGTCTCAGCCTCATTCCAAACATTAATTCATGTTAGAAATACTCTTAGTAAGTCGTAGGAAAAATTGAGGAATGATTTGGTTAAGTTTTGCAACTTTTGTCCATACGTAATGGTTGAAAAAGGGACGAGTGAAATGGCTTTGGATACCATAGCAATACTCGACATATAGGTCTGGGATTTGGCACAAATATAGCTTAGTGGGTAATGATTGAGGCGAGGTAAAAATATCTCTAGGTCACGTTTGATATTATGGAGTACACGACTTGTTTTTGGAGGTGGTGTGAATCGGGTGTGAAACAAAAGAAAGAAAAGATAGCGTGGGCTTGTGAGGGTGGTGATGGGCTGTTGATGGGCTAAGGTGAGGAGGAGCCCGGTTTGGTTTGTAACTTGGGTAATTAGTGAAGTAGATTAGAAATATTTACATGTAATTAAGAAAAATTAAGTATATTTAGTGTAGGAAATTTATTGATACTCATTATCATTTGTGAGATTTGAATTTAGTAAGATTGGTGTTTCATGAATCATTGAGTCTCGAAGTATGTGTCATTATTCGGTAATTATCGTGACATGTAAAAATAATAATAACAGAAAAATTTAAATTTCCCCGTAAAAATAGGAATTAATAGACAGTAAGTTGAGATTACTATTAATTAACGAGTATGATCACAATGGATTTTTACAGTATCTTACAATACTCCCCCGTCACTCTGAATTCCGTCCCGGAATTCAAGTTTAAAGTGATTACTAGGGTAAGAGGTTATGGAAAAATGTGGTCGAGAGATTTCTATTCGAAAATTGAGGGATCGAGATCTAGTTAGGTTTATTCATACTAGATGAAGTAAATTTAAATGTTTGGTCAACTAATGAATCTAAGGGCTGTGAATAGTGAAAATAACGTTCAGGAATAGTGACAATTTAACGGCTAGTGAAAAGTGAATCTCAACGGTCGGGAATAGTAAATTTCAACGGCCGTGAATAGTGTCCCAACGGCTAGATTTAGCCTATAAATACTCCACTTAATTTCCAATATTCCACCAAACACATATTTCTCATTCCACATCTCAAAAATGCCGCTCCTCATCACTATGCTAGCGATCGTGTACGTCATTCTTGTGGTTTTTTACTCGATGTATGCTCCGGATGAAGACTACCAATATTTGGTCATGATTTTAGCGTTTGTCATCCCGCTGGTGATTGTAGCCCTTATCGTGGATAAGGCGTGGGGAAAATAGATAGTATGAAGGTTGAAATAAATAGTTTTAACCTTAGCATTATTGTTGCTAATTTTATCGTTATGTACTAATTTCCGTGGTTTCTAATAAAATTTATGCTATTTGTGTTTTCCATATATTGTTGTGAATTCTTAGAGTTTCTATGTTCGTACTTTTCTCGACTTCTTATAATAAGGTGACGGGTAATAAGTGTAGATCTTACTGGGGTTGGTTAAAAGTGAGGTTGATGAACAATTTATTTTGTCTCAAGATTATGTTTTTGAATGAAAATTGTTATTAAAGACTCCGAAAAGATAACTGTTCCATTTATAACATGATTCTTCCTAAATTATACATAGGTAGCTAGGCTATGTATAATTGAGGACCAAATGATGTGATGCTTGGCTCAGTCACTATGATATTTAGGCTTTTTCAAAAAGTTTTAGATGGTTCAGTCACAACGTTGAACACCATCTAATTATTTTCAAAAGAATTAGAAAATTTTTGTTCATACTCCGATGATAAGTCAGGAATTTCTAAAGTGATACTAGGATATTTTTGGTATAAACTTAGGTTTTAGGTGAAGATTTTCTTACAAGGTGGTAATAGTCTATTGTTTGGTCATAAATGGTGTTTAGTCAAATTCCTAAGGTGATATCAGGGTATTGTTACATATCAACTATGAATAGAGAGAATGGAATAGAAATTGAAATAGACGTAGATTACGACGATTACTGAAATATTACAAGGTAGAGATTCATACGGTAGAAAGATAGTTGTTGCACTTAGGTTACATCCATCGTACCTAAGGCAAAGTACATAAGGAAATACAACTTAGGAAATCTTAAACTAGGGTTTATTTTTATTACAGCAGGAATTTATTCTTCTGCTTAAACATAGGTGTCATTTCTCGACACTGTTGGGGTTTTCTAACGAGTCCTCATTCTCTTGCATCAATCTTGGCCTTCCAATTGACATTGTAATTTGGGCAATGACTCTTGTAATGCCCCATTCCACCACATCCGTGGCATTTTAGGGATGATGGTTGTTCCCTTCCGTCCGTAGCTTTGCAATCTCTTGTCTTGTGGCCTGTCTTTCTGCATCTCCCGCACTTAGCAGTGCAAAGCCCGGTGTGATGCATCTTACATCTTTGGCACAGAGGTTGCTTTCCACGATATTTGCTTTCGTTACCAGGGTTGGTGATGCAGTTTCTTCCAGCTTCCTGTCTGAATCTTTGCTGGCGGTGGTAGTCAATGCGGTCTTGTAGGTGATTGCGGATACATATGTTGTTGCGGTATTCATAGTTGCTGGGGATAAAGGTTCTCCTCTCATTACGTTTTCGCTTATGGCTATTTTTCTTAGGTATAGCACCTTGCTTAATTCCTTGGGTACAGGTGAGGGCAGGTTTAGTTACTCTTTCCGAACCTTTAAAGTGAGCTGGCCTCCATTCCATGAAACTTTCATGGTTATGCTTACGAGTTATAGCCGTCCTCTTTTCTCCTTTTGCCATGTTGCTGCGACTCGGATGAACTACTGTAGTCACTTCGAGTACCACTGTAACTATGTCATTCACCAGCTTCTCAATATTTTCAGGAGTTAGGGTTGTTGTGGGTGTTAGTAGGGTAAGTGTACGGCTCATGCCGGCCATCTTCTATCAATATCACAAGGACCGCGGATTTAAAATTTCCATATGTTAGAATATATCAAATAACAAGGTATTTGCATATTAGTGCTAACAATGTGGTCATAATACGAAATCAAAACCAACTGAGGATCATAACATTACGATATGTATTGGTAATATCGCAGATGAATAATCAACTCTTGGTATGGGATTTCTAAGGAATAAACTGATTTATCTACAAAAGCTGAAGTTCAACAACTTTTTCTTCATTCATCAAGTTTTCTTCCGAAATTTTGTCCTTGGAAATTTCTATGGTTTATAGTCTAGTCGTGGTATATTTGAGGTATAATCACCGATAATATCATGGTAGGTTTGGATGCACTTATCAAAATCGACATAACTTTAATAACTTGATTGATTGATATTTGTAAAACAACCAAAACAAGGTCTTTTATTAATGCCTCATTGATTTACGTAGGATCATTTGTCTACCTAAGAGTATATCAAATGGTGAGATTCTGCATAAGGATACGAGGAATCATTACATGCATGCATAGCATTGTAATATAGAGTATGTCAGAAGAAACTTGTTCACAACAGAAAACATAACGGAAAAGAAACCATTACACATTAAGAGTCGGTTACAAGTTCTGAAAGTTACAGAATTATTGGAAAATACATGAAACACTTAACCAAAAACTTTTTGGTTTAGTGGGTACAACAACGATACATGTACACTTAGGATCAATTATGTCTCTGATGTAAACGTCTAATCTCTACCTCAAGATCCACTTGTGCAGCTTCCATGGTTGAGAAGCGTTCCTGGCACATGTTCATCTGATTAGCCAACATAGTTTCCAAGGCTGCAATCTTTTGGCCCTGAATTCTTGCTGCATCTCTGGCCATCCATAGGGTTCTTTCAACGTCTTCAACCCTAATATGTGTCCGGGTGTGGCTTCTACCCAAACAGCGAGTTCTGTCATCCAAGTTTCTAAGTTCCTGGTCGTAGTTGTCCTTCATATTACCAACATTTACTCCTAAGTCAAATATTGTTCGCCTCTTAGCATCTGATCTCTTGAACAAGGTGTCAATGTTACGGTCGTACCATTCGAAACTTAATGGTTGTAACTCTTCAAGTTGTTCAGTTTGAGCGTCTAGTATGCTGGCGTGTTGGTAAAGACAAGTCCATATTGAATCACTAGTGTCTATATTGTAGTCAGGGTAGTTAGGTATGGACACATTGTCTGGGATGTCTGGCATGGAGAAATCTGAGGTGTTAGGTAAGGGAGAATTTGGCTCAACATTCTTCCAAGTCATTTCTTGGTGTGAACTCTGTCCAAACTCGAATGTTGCCTGGCCACCAATCAACTCTTCATAGGATTCGGTAGCTCTCCTAAGTTTCTGACGTGGAGGCGAGTGAGTAGGTGATGATGGGAGGGGTTTCTGAGTGAGTTCTATATCGGGCTGGGGTTGTGACAATTGCACATAAGGATCTTCAGTATCTGGAGCAATTTGATAGGTAGGTGACGCATGGGTAGTACGAGGGGCAGTCTCGGTAACATCAACTGGTTTGGGAGACATGGTACTGTAGTAGCCGAAAATAATAATTATAAGTAGTTCATACGTTAAAGGTGTGACAGTGAGTGTGAAATAGTACAGTGTGTAACGTGTGAAGAGTAAACATCAAGCATGTAAAGATTAGTGCAAAATAATCTTAATAGGTAATGTATTGAGCACGGCAGTCCGCAGACACGGAGGGCGTAAAATGGTATGGTGTAAAATCATTCATTTTGAAAATGTAGTTATAGTTCAATGTTTGAAAACATTTGGTTCTCTATAACCATAGGCTCTGATGCCAATCTGTAACACCCCCTAATTTATTTTGTGGCAGCGGAAAAGTAATTAGGGTGTTACGGTGAGGATCGAAGTCATGATTATGGGAAACGACTCGAAAGAGGCGTTTTGAAGGTTATATGTCATTCAAAATAAAATTTTTTGACACAAAGGTGAAATATTTGATTTGAAAATCCCTTGAAAAGGTGTGATAATTTGGAAAGAATGACATATTTGATTTTACACCATTTAATTTATCAGAGTATATAATGCCCGCTCCGTGTCTTGTCCTGCTCCGTTAATTGCCTGAGATAAACATGCTTAAAACGTCAACACAATGGTTGGTGAGTTCGTAGAGTTTAATGGAAAATAATTTATTTCAATAAATTTCAAGAGTGTTCGGTGGTGTTTGAAATGAGTATAAGTACAAGTAAACAGTGGCTTTCAATAATTTCAAAGGTAAAGTGATATTTGAAATACATTGCAATCAGTAATGGAACCGTAAATGAGTTACACTGGGTAAAATTCACAAGTATGTCACATATAAGATCAATTAAGTACAAGTATAGGATCATAATCCTAGCATGTAGTGAGTATAATGATGTTATGCATGAAGTTTAAAAATGTGGAGTGGTGAAATACTAATACAGCCGTATCTAAATATATATGAAAACATTCATATAATTATATTGCCCTAAGCCTCATGACATGCAAAACGTTAACAAAGTACCGTAAAACGGCGGAGTCCACTTCAGGTTGCTGATGGGTTTGGCCCACAAGTAATAGGTGATTTGCCAATTTCAATTTTTCTCAAATATAGTGCATCGCAACTAAATACGACTAACCATAAAGGCATTCCGTCAAAGTATTTAGTGGGATAGGTCGTCAGCCTCTAACAGGTTTTGAAGCTGTTCACTATATTCGCGCTCACTGCAGTGATTAATGGCTCATGATCGAGGGACTTTATGGCAATATAGTAAACTTAGGCAATATGGGTTTCAGGGGTTCATAGAATAGGCGTACTTTAATCATGGCAACTATTTCCAATTGATATATGGAAATAACATAAAACAGTAAGAGTACATTCATAGTGTTACGTGAATGTTTATGATGAAAATCAGTATCATGTTATAACAAGCAGTTTGAAAATGCTATCATCTGAGTTCAGTGTTAGAGCTAAGCAAGCAACTTCAAGTAGAGCATATATATATCCCTTCCAAAGAGTATATCAAGCATATAAGTAGTAATTATAAGTCTGAGTAAATCATGTGAGTTTTCAAAGTATAAAAGCAAATGAAAATCATTTGAGCATGTATCTCCCCCAAAAGCATATAATTTGTAAATCATTAAAAATGGGGCTACAACTCATGGTAAATCGTGAGAGTTTCTTAAAGTGTTTGTACAAGTGATTAAATATAGTTTAAAGCATGTATCTCCCCCAAAGAGTTATTAAAACAAACATTAAAAGAGTAGGGGCCACGACTCACCTTGAGTGTATCTGACAAGGTGGAATTATGAAACCAAGTAAGGTTATGGGGACGATCACTGAAACGTCTTCAATACGAGACCTGAATATGAGGGATGTCTAAGTATTCGACTCACAACTAACAATGAGTGTGAAAGTGAGAAATCGTATAACGATTTGATGATGTGAGTGTGATATGCTTAAAATGCCTCAAGTTTAAAAATAATATTATATATAATATTATCTTGATTCTTATGTCAATTGACTCAAAATATTACCTCCTCAAAATATGATGAAATAATATGCAAAGTGAAGTCGTTAAATTTCTAGTTATAATAAATAACGAAAATTAAATAATACGTAACTAAAGTGTATAAAAATGCATATGAAGTGATGGGGTGACGAAAAATGGAAAATGAAATAAGAATGTCAAGTAAAATCAGTTGGTCCTTGTACTTTTCTAATTTTTACACTTCTTACCCTAACTGTGTTGCGTTACACCGTTAGTCCTTCGTTAAGTCCAAAGTCCATAAATAGTCCAAAACTTGTCCAAAAGTACCAATAAGGCTTGGAATTCAATAATATGTCAAATCATACTCTTTATGTTCTGTTTTCATAGCCTCAGTCCATATAATTCTCAGTTTGGCAGTTTTAGTCCCTCTAGGCAATTTGCGTTACATTTTTAGTCCAAAAGTGTCAAAAAGGTGAGGAAAGGTTGGCGTGTTTTTCTAAAGTTTATTTAAGACTAATATAGCTTATATGAACTGCTTATATGGTTGTTAGCTTATTTTTCACGCTGATGGGCCTTTAACGAGCCATAATACTAACCCAACAACACATTTTAATCCGTGGGTTTTGAGGGGGTTGGCTTATCAAAAGTGCTTATTTTTCCATCTTAAGCTTATTCTAAAAATGCCATTAAGCCAGCTTATTAATAGCTTATCAAAACAGTGAGGTGGGCTTGGAGCCCAACTCGCTATAACTAATAGTTTTCAAAGATAGTTTTTATGAATCACTTTGGTTATTTTAAAGGGTCGATTTGTGGGTTTCATGACATGTTGTCTAAATGAAAAACTTAGTTTGCTAGGTCATTAAATAGATCGTGTGAGGAAAATACTAGGTTGCGTGACGCGTTTATGAGATATGCGTAGGTTTTATAGGCAATATGGCACGTTTTATACTAAAAAGACTTAGATAAATTTTTGGTTTGTTTTCATATATGTCAAACGTGTAGCTTCAATGTGTTCGTGGGTTGAGTTAACATGTTTTATGAATTGTGGAGTTGAGAGGGGAGTGAGTAGTGATCATTAGGGTCTTGCGTGAGTCCATTCGCTATTTACACATGTTCAATATGTTTTAAATATGTACGTAGTATATGAGAAGATATACGTTCGAGTGAAAACTAGTATGAAAGATGATATGCATGAGATGTTAACGTAGGTGACCTTATGTGTTCTAGTTGTGTGTTGAACATCACATGAAGTCTTTTCTTTCATTTTAACGTGATTATGATACAAAAGAATTATGATACGTTCGAGTATATATGTGAACCATGCATGAGTAAACAACTTAACGTGAGACTGAGATAGAAAGGGAATCTAGAGATACTTACTTCACCTTAGAAAGGTGGTGAGAAGCCTGTGCTGTTCGAATGGAAGCACAAGAATGAAGGCAGTCCACTAGACGAGCACAACTACGTATTGAATTTCTTATCCGATTTGCTTTCCCAAGGAGAGACAAACATTTTTAGGTTTTTAAGGTTATTAGTGAGAGTGAAAGGAGTGTAAAGTGAGTAGGGTTGGTTGGTAGATGAGGGCATGATTTATAGAGATAAGATCACACTTGAATATTGACTATTTGACTTCATATCAATCATATGGGTCTACTGTGGATGACCAGTGAATGAGAGGACACATAAGCTTGTTTACTGACACTAGGAGATCTTGGGAAAGATATTTGGAGGTAGGTAGTTCTTATCTTTAGTTGTGGTAATGTATATACACATGTTTTCTTTTCATATATGTTCAAAATTGAAGCTAGCGTACCACATTGACCTCCTGCTATCTCAGCCTCATTCCAAACATTAATTCATGTTAGAAATACTCTTAGAGAGTCGTAGGAAAAATCGGGGAATGATTTGGTTAAGTTTTGCAACTTTTGTCCATACGTAATGGTTGAAAAAGGGACGAGTGAAATGGCTTTGGATACCATAGCAATACTCGACATATAGGTCTGGGATTTGGCACAAATATAGCTTAGTGGGTAATGATTGAGGCGAGGTAAAAATATCTCTAGGTCACGTTTGATATTATGGAGTACACGACTTGTTTTTGGAGGTGGTGTGAATCGGGTGTGAAACAAAAAGAAAGAAAAGATAGCGTGGGCTTGTGAGGGTGGTGATGGGCTGTTGATGGGCTAAGGTGAGGAGGAGCCCGGTTTGGTTTGTAACTTGGGTAATTAGTGAAGTAGATTAGAAATATTTACATGTAATTAAGAAAAATTAAGTATATTTAGTGTAGGAAATTTATTGATTCTCATTATCATTTGTGAGATTTGAATTTAGTAAGAATGGTGTTTCGTGAATCATTGAGTCTCGAAGTATGTGTCATTATTCGGTAATTATCATGACGTGTAAAAATAATAATAACAGAAAAATTTAAATTTCCCCGTAAAAATAGGAATTAATAGACAGTAAGTTGAGATTACTATTAATTAACGAGTACGATCACAATGGATTTTTACAGTATCTTACATAAAGCACTCAAGGAAATTCCGAAGTTATATAGTGCAGAACATTTGTTTGATGATTCTTTCATGCGTGTTGTTGTTTATAATCGTGAAGAGGAAATGGAACAGGATGAAGAGAGTCGATCTAAAATGAGAAATGTCACATTTAATAAACCATATGACTACTCAAGAGTACCTCATATTAGCGACACCTTCGTGCCACAACAAGATAAATCAGAACAAACATGGTCTTTAATAGAAATGAATGAAACTTCTGAAGTTATCCCTGAGAACACAGTAGCACAAGTCAATGGCCCATTACCAAATCCAAGTGTAATTGCACCATTGCCAAAACAATGTCGTGTCCTTAGATATTTTAAAACTTTAATGGAAGACATTCAATTTTTGGAACAAGCAATTGAACGAAACTCAGAGATAAAAGTCTCTACTTTTCTTTCTCCTTATGAAAAAGAAAAGAGAGAAGTTTTTCAAAAGCAATTTTTGCCACACGTTCAACACCTGCGACTTTGTTCTACACATTGGGAACAAGAATTACAATCAGAGGTTGCATCCATGATGGACATTTTTGAAGCAGCAGAACAAACGTTCTCAAAACAAAAATGTAAAAACAAAGCTTTGCAAAAAGATGCAGATCGACACTTGGAGAATGTTCTATGTTCTGATGTTATATCTGTGATTATGAATTCCATTTATGTGGCTTGTAATGAAATGCTTGTTGATGATCATTCCGTTGATATAGAGATGTTGAAAATTGAGATTGATAATTTGAAAAGAGAAAACGAGAGACTTCGAAAAGTCAATGATGATGTGGAAAACAAATTTTCAAAAGAAATTTTCCAACTCAACCAAAAATTGCAATGGTGTCAGACTCAGAGTGTTGAATTTGAGTTAAAATTACAAACCCAAAAAGAATCATTGTCCTTTCAAAACAGTTATGTTTCCAAAATTCAGAATATTGAAAAAGAAAATGCTGTTTTAAAACATCAAATTTTTTAGTATGAAAAGGACATTGATGAAGTTTGCCAAAACAGGAATGACACTGTTTGATTAAACCGAGAATTGGATTCCAAAATTCAACAACAAAATCACATCATCATTGAGTTGAAAGAGAAAATCAAAGTACTGGAAAAAGGGAAATTTGTTCACAAGAATGTGATATCTCCAGGCATGTATAGAATAGATGAGACACCTAAGAAAGCATCCCCTCAGATCACTAATGTGCATGCTTCGACTTCTACAGGACTAGGCACCCCTCTTACAGTTAGCAGATCCAAGACCAAAAAGAACAAAAAAAGACTAGTATCTGGAAACCTAAGAGCGGTTAACCTAAAGAACAAGAAGTAGAAGATCACACTAGGAATCTGAATAAAAAGCATGTTATGTCTAAAGTAGAATCAAACTTTAAAACATGTAATTCTAATGGTGATGTAATGAATGCTAAGACTATGAATGTTCTGAATGATGTTATGGTTGATGCTTATTGTGTGTTTTGTCGT
The DNA here is from genome assembly GCA_021014915.2 of Artemisia tridentata subsp. tridentata. Lineage (NCBI taxonomy): Eukaryota > Viridiplantae > Streptophyta > Magnoliopsida > Asterales > Asteraceae > Artemisia > Artemisia tridentata. The sequence goes on from CP139503.1 coordinate 122,445,834, forward strand.
ACAGGTATTTTGTCTGGTAATCATAAAAACTATGTTGCAAAGACCATTTAGTCTCGTAATCAGAAACGTACAAATGGAATTTCCTCTAGGCTCACTACCGCTGCTAAGTCAATTTTAGGAAAACCGCCAAATGTAATTTCTAAGACTACCGTAGACAAGTCCATAGTTACTACTAGAATAATCCAAACACCTAGTGCATTTACTAAGAAGAAAGCAGAATCTAGTTGGACATGGCAACGTTGGCTATAACATAAACCTAGTTTTACTTGGTTACCAAAGATGCTTAAACACTGTGCTACTAACCCAACGGGTTCCTCCGTTACCGTCTCTCCATCTGCATTGTCTTCTTGTGATGCAGGTGATTCAGATTGTACTATGGATTGTTGATAGCGGGTGTTCCCGACACATGACAGACAACTTAAAACTTCTAGTAAACTTTGTTGCAAAGTTCATTGGAACTGTTAGATTCGGGAATGACCACTTTGCCCCTATCATGGGCTATGGGGACTATGTCAACGGAAACATCGAGATAAGCCGTGTATACTACGTTGAAGGCCTTGGACATAACCTTTTCTCCGCAAGGCAGTTCTGTGATGGTGACTTGGAAGTTGCATTTAGGGAGAAAACCTACTTTGTTCGAGACCTACAAGGAAACGACCTTATGACAGGAAAACGCGGAACGAGTCTTTACACCATTTCCTTATCAGATATGACCGCTTCTTCTCCAATTTGTCTACTCTACAAGGCACACTCTACAAAATCATGGCTATGGCATAAACGTCACTTGAATTTCAAAACAATGACCGATCTTGCACGTCATAAGTTAGTCGACGGTCTTCCAAGATTCCGATATGCCAAAGATCACCTTTGTCCAGCATGTGAAAAAGGGAAGAGTACTCGTGCTCATTTTCCTCCTAAAACTGAGCGTAGTACGAATCACGTTCTTCAACTTCTACATATGGATTTGTGTGGCCCGATGCGCGTTCAAACAATTAATGGGAAGCGTTATATATTGGTAATCGTCGATGATTTTTCAAGATGGACTTGGGTCTACTTTCTTCGTACTAAAGATCAAGCTCCTTCGATGATCATCACCTTTCTTACCAAAATTCAGGTTCAGCTCCGCAACACCGTTAGAAAAGTCAGAACAGATAACGGAACCGAATTTAAGAACCACACTCTTCGGGAGTATTTTGAGAGAGTAGGGATTGAACACCAAACATCTATCACACGCAGCCCAAAATAGAATGGAGTAGTCGAAAGATGAAACCGGACGTTAGTGGAAGCCGCAAGGACGACGTTGATAAATGCTCAATTACCTGATTACCTCTGGGCTGAAGCCGTCTCAACCGCTTGCTATACCCAAAACCGTTGTATGATCAAAAAAAGGCACAACAAAACCTCATATAAACTTGTTCACAGACGAAAACCAAACATAAATTACTTTCATGTATTTAGGGCCCTCTGTTACCCAAATAATGATCGTGATGACCCTGGAAAGTTGAAAGCCAAAGCTAATATTGGAATCTTTGTTGGATACTGTGAGAATTCTAAAGGATTTCGTATCTGGAACCATCGAACCCGAGAAATTCAAGAGACAATACACGCTCATTTTGATGAATTCACGGATATGGCTTTTGAGCAAAACAGCTTAGGACCCGATTCTAACCGTCTTAACTTCCCTAATCAATCAGTTGCACCTCTCTCTCTCTCAACCGCAAGGACTTGGAAGATTTGTTTGCTCCGCTGTTCGATGATTCTCTCATTAGTCGTGCTTCAGATGTATCCACCAGTTCCGTTGCACAACCTGTCAATATTCAAGTATCTGATATAACTGCTACAACAACAACAGTTGCTGCAAATGCACCTCAAACAAAAACATCATCATCAGTCGAACAAATAGCTTCTAATACTGAGACTGCGGCTGAAGATCCCCTTCTATCTCAAGAAGTACCCACACCCGCACATTATGACGGAAATGCTTTCTTCAATCCATTTGCTCCGGCTCCAACCATTCCAGATATTGAAGAGTCGTCAACAAGCAACTTGGATCCATCAAATATGCACAACAATTTTCAACACTACCCTTCTACCCACAAATGGACTAAGGATCACCCTTTAGTGAATGTGATTGGCAATCCAAACAATCCAGTGATGACACGGAAAAGACTCAACACAGATGGTGAAACCTGCATTTATGCACTTATAGTTTGTCAAGCAGAACCGAAAAATATTAAAGAAGCATTGACTTACGACAATTGGATTGAGTCAATGCAAGAAGAACTTGATTAATTCAAGCGTCTTGAAGTTTGAGAACTGGTAGAAAGACCGGATGGAGTCTACGTTGTCGGGCTAAAATGGATTTGGAAGAACAAGTTGGATGCTGATGGAACGGTTATTCGTAACAAATCTCGGTTGGTTGCTAAAGGTTTCAGTCAAGAAGAAGGTATCGACTTTGAGGAATCTTTTGCAATAGTGGCAAGACTTGAAGCCTTTCGCATGTTTCTGGCGTATGCAGCCTACAAGAACATCACCGTCTACCAAATGGACGTGAAGACTGCATTTCTGAATGGCCAACTCCGTGAAGAGGTGTACGTCACACAACCAGAGGGCTTCGTCGACCCAGAACATCTAAATCATGTGTACCGGCTCAAGAAAGCCCTCTATGGCCTTAAACAAGCCCCGAGGGCATGGTAAGATAAACTATCTGCATTCTTAATTGCTAATCATTTCACCAAAGGATCTGTTGATCCTACGCTGTTTATACAAAAACACGGGGAGGACATCTTAATAGTTCAAATTTATGTGGATGACATCATTTTTGGTTCAACCCATAAAAAGTACTCAAATGCTTTTGCTAAATTAATGAAACAAAACTTTGAGATGTCCATGATCGGTGAACTTACGTTCTTCTTAGGACTGCAAGTTCATCAATCACCTCGTGGTATTTTCTTAAACCAGTCCAAATATGCTCTAGAAATTTTGAAAAAGCATGGCATGACAAGCTGTGACACCTATCATACACCAATGTCTGCATCATCTCCAAAGCTGGATGCTGATTTACATGGGACACCAATTGACCCTACCAAATACCGAAGTATGATTGGGTCACTCTTGTATCTAACAGCCAGCAGACCAGATATTGTCTTTGCAACATATCTTTGCTTTTGCTATCAGTCTTGACCTACAGAAAGACACCTCTCTGAGGTTAAACGAATCCTTCAATACATAAAAGGAACCATTCATTTGGGAATCTGGTATCTGAAGGATTCTGGCTTTGAACTAATTGCCTTTTCAGATGCTGATAATGCAGGCTGCTTAGATACCCGTTAAAAGTACATATGGGGGAGTGAAATTCTTAGGTGACAAGCTTGTATCTTGGCAGTCAAAGAAGCAAGATTGTACATCACTGTCATCAACTGAATCAGAATACGTAGCCATGTCAGCATGCTATGCTCAAGTCATCTGGATGAGGTCACAGCTGATGGACTACGGATATGTCTTCAACAAGATTCCGATGTACTGCGACTCCAAGAGTGCCATTGCCATCTCGTGCAACACCGTTCAACATTCGAAGTCCAAGCATATTGCACTTCGATACCATTTCATCAAGGAGCACGTGGAACAGGGTACCATTGAACTTTATTTTGTGGGTACATAATACCAATTGACGGATTTATTCACCAAAGCCTTGCCTCATGCAAGATTTGTGGAATTAGTTCACCAGATTGGTATGAGATGTTTGACTCCAGAAGATTTAAACAATTTTAATAAACAAAATTAAGAGAGTCAAACATCAGAACTATCCTTGTAAATATTTTGTCAAAAACACAAAAAGATTTTCTAATTTTTATTAAAAAAAAAAAAACAACAACAACAAATTTTCATCTTTTTAATGTGCAAAATTCAAAACAAATCAAAATATGTTCTCGAAATTTCAAAATTAATCAATTTTAATCACGAACATATTTTGAGGGGGAGAAGTTTTCTAACTTTTGCACATTTCTTATCAAAATCTTCACTTTTCATCAACATCTTCATCAAATCATATTTCCATGATCTCTTGAACTAAAAGTTTGTCAAAATTTCAAAAGTATGTGTTAGTTCAAGGGGGAGAAATGAAAATAACTCAAGTTTTTCAACAAATTGGATCGAGGTTTTAACAATTACAAACCTCAAGGGCTAGACTTGTCAAAATGTCAAAAGGTTATCACATTAGGATCTTGTGTGAACTTGAAAGAAGGTTAAGGGACTTATAATGTCGAAAGACCAAACTTTAGCCTATACAAGACCAAAATCAGGTTTTAAAACACATACGTACTCAGTACGCTTACAAAATCCCGCCAAATTTTTACACCTATAACCAAGATTTTGATTCTTCTTTAAAACTCGATTGTAAGTGTTATACATGCTCGATTATGCTTTGTAATCACTCATTTGAATTCTTGAAACTTATCTGTGGCTCAATTGTTCATACGTGATTTTTAGGGTTTTAGGATTCGGATTGGGTATTTTTTATGTGTTAGTCTATAGTCTAATTAAGGTTATTCTATAGTTTAACATACAGCTTTGGAGTGTTTTGCAACTGTTTAATTGAGTTAAATAACATCAATTGATGCAGTTTGAGATTATTAGGGTTCATGTGCTCGAATTTTTGGCTAGTAACAAATGGTTAAGTGTTTAAGTGTTTTGAGTGGTGGGATATGCTTGTATATGTTACTAGATTATGCGCCTTAAGTTTCATAACCTGAATCAAACACATTGACTAAGTCGAAAGATTAAATATGGAACAATCAACTGTGGTGATTAATGTATGTGTTTTTATGATTTTTTGGGTGTTCAAACTTGATTAGAACATGGTTAGGAAGACATGAGATACTTGCCTGATGACTGAAACTGAACAACTTTGAATTTGAGAGTTTATGAACGTTTCTGAGTAAGTATGCACTTTTCCGACTAAGGGTTGAATGTCTCCGAGTAAGGAGAGTAATATTGATTACTTAGAAATTTTTTTAGGATTCTTTCAAGTAACAAACTGGTACCTTGCTACTTTGAAACATTCTGTAAAAACTTTCCATGTAAGCAATATTTGTTTTTCAAATTAGAATAGTTTTATAAATATCCTTCAAGGAAGGATAAATTCATTTATTCTCCGAGTAATGAACTATCCTTCAACTAAGGATAATTTACTAAAACTCTTCGATTAACAAACTCTCCGAGCAAGGATCATTTTACACCTTTCTCCGAGTAAGTTATGTTCCTACCAGATTTCTGAGTAAAGAAACATGGTAATCTCCGAGTAAGAGCAGATATTTCGAATGTTGTTTGAGATCTTCCGAGTAAGGATTATATCACCAAATCCTCTGAGTAACCATGCATTTGCAGACTTAGTAAATTTTTTAAGTACAGAATACAGATCAGTTGAGTGAAAACATGGTTTGATTCAATATGGCTGTTTGCTCTAACATGATTGTTTGATTACTGTGTCCATATCATTCATGAGCATATTACATGTTTCTACATTTGGTGCATCATAGGTACAGATCATGCAATATATGACTAACACTAACACAATTATGCAAATTCCACTGTGTCTTTGTTGGTGTTTGTGCTACATAGGTTAATCATGTCTCAAACATCTGTTGCTAGGAAGGATTTGTTTCCAGAAGGTGATGAACGAAAGATTAGTGATTCCAACTCAAGGGTTGACTTGGATAAGTTACCATGCCACCCTTCTTGCCAAATAATGGTCGAGATTCTAAAGAGGCATTTCTGTAGAAACGTTCTGACCAAGTCTGCTACTGTTCAAGAAGTTTACATGAATCAGTTCTGGCATACATTGATGATCAGCAGAGATTCACAGACCATGACAGTCACCTTGGATAAAAGATAAATCAAGTTTGATGTTCGTCTTCTTCGTTCTGTTCTTGATCTTCCTTCAGCAGAGTCTGGCCCTAAAGGCAGATTTCTTAAAGATCCCACTTTTGATCTTATAGTCAAAACATTGAAACACATTGGCTATGATGACTCGGGCGAAGAACTCACCTCTCACTCAAAGGTTGATAGAAAATATATTTCACAACCTTGGTTGACCATGTTCACCATCCTTAGCCACTGCATAACAGGCAAGGAAACGGGACTTGAGCACCCCAGACTCGAACATCTATTGTTCTTTTAGGGTGTTATAAACCTTTACCAAATCGATTTTGCACAATACATCTGGACGGACATGATTTATCAAGCCTGCCAGTTTGCCCAGAAGAAAGGTTACAAGGTACCCTTCCCGCGTTTCACCAAACTAATTATTGCTCACTTCATGGCAAGACATCCAGAGATTGACAAACGTAAGAATGAGAAAGCTCATACAATAGAGATGGATCATATACTTTCCAGAGTAAGGATTCATTCAACCAACACCACCAAACCAGGCTTAAGACTTCCACCAAAGTCATTATCTGAGCCGGTGAAAGCATCTGAATCTTATGTATGGTATGATGAAGCAGAGAGGGTAGGTACGGTTGGGATTACAGAAAAGGGTACAAGGGAAACCAGAGGTAGAGGAATAGGAAAAACAATCATTACCGCCTCTACAAGGACAAAGAAGATCACCCAAGCCTCAAAGAAGAAACTAACGCTTAAAGACGAATCTTCTGAGGAGGAAGAAGAAGAAGAGCAAGTAGATCTAAGGGAAGAAAGAAGGAAAAAGCTTATCACGATTAAGAAAGAATTGGCAAAGCATCATAAAGGACTGGGCAAGGGCAAGGGAAAATCGATCAAAATGACAGACCAATCTTTTGAACCCATTCAACCACCCATGACTAGAGAAGAAGAGATTGAACAACTCAAGAGGGCTACAAAGGAAAATAGGGCTAAATATTTAGCTGACATGGAAAGACTTGAGAGAATGAAGAAAGGTAAAGTATCGGCTTCACTTCCTAGGGAAGAAGAGCTACTGTCACAGTCTGAATAGGATTCTGAAGCTACACACACACACACACTAAATCTACAAGTATTTCACCAACTGAATCTGAAGATGAGTCAGAATCAGATCAATTCTTACACACATCCTCAGAATCCGAATCAGATGAAGAAAAGGACAAGGATGAAAAAGATAAATGTAACACCCCCGTTTTTGATATTCGCAGCGGAAATATAAGTTGGGGAGTTACTAAATAGTTCACAGTCATGATAATAGAAAACGAATCGAAAATGAGACTTTTTAGATAAAATTGTTATCATTCATTTATATCAGAGTTACAATATGCAGGTCCCAGCAGGAGGTTCTCAAAATACATGTATAAAAATATATTATTGATTTGAATGATAACATAGTCCATAGCCAATCCCGTGCCAATCCATGCTTCCAATAACCTGAGATAAACATGCTAAAAAGTCAACACAAAGGTTGAGTGAATCCATAGTGTTTAACGTTAAATAATTTTGAACATAAGCTAAATGGAAAGTAATTCGGAAATAACATATTGCCCTAAGTCTCACAATCTCATATATTAACGGGGTGTGTGTGTGTGTGGGTGATATCATAGAATGATATAAATATTGGTGTATTTGGTTATCAATCCGGCTAGCGCAAAGTCTATCCATCCGGCTAACACAAATGGGGTGTATTTGGTTATCAATCCGGCTAGTACAAAGACTATCTATCCGGCTAACACAAATAAAGCATCTTAGGCAATATTAATCAGGAAGGCATACAGAAAATACTTATGTTCGGTTTTGTAGCATGTATCTCCCCACATATTTAGAAAAACGTAATAAAAAGTGGGACTATGAACTCACCTGACAATCTGGATGGAAAACAAATGAAAGAAAGTTGATAAACGTCTCCGGACAATGTAACCTGGGTTGTTATGCCAATATTTAGTAATCATTTCTAATGATTATATGTTTATTTCGTTTCGTTCTGTTTTGTTGTTTGGTTGATGGTTAAATATTTTATTTGAGCCAATATGTAGTTTCAAAAGTAAGATTTTATCTTATCTTTTATCTGTAAGTTTTGGGTTCAGTTTATTAAGTGAATTATGTTAATATAGAGTCGGGAAACAAAATAAAAAGGATGAAAATATCGATTAGGAAAAGTTAAGCTTTAATCCCTAAGGTTTGGTCAAATGACAGTTTACACCCTGGACTTTTGGAAAATGACAGTTCCTACCCTCAAGTTTCAAAAATGACAATCTCACTCTTTTTTATTTGTTATTGTCAGAAAATACCCTTGAACATATTTATTTTACAAAATTAACCCTAAAAACTTTAATTTAATAAAAATCTCTCTTATGAAATATTGGACTTGATGAGACCTTTGGACGCGAATAACTTAACGAATACTAAACGATTTTTCGTGTTCTCAGTTTCTATAAAAAGACAGCTAGGTCGACTCTAGACATGTCGAAAATCATAATTTATAAAGTTGGTTTGATATTCGAAAAACAGTCCCAAAGTCGAGTGATGAAACAAGTTTAAAATACAAAATCTGAAAATTTGTTTTAAAGCTAGCGAGAGACCAACTTTGGACTCGTATAACTTTTGAACCACTTGACGGTTTTTCAAATAGTTTCTTTCTAAAAATAGTTCACTATGTGAACTCTAGTTTGCCAGAAACTCAAAATTTATAAAGATCAAATAGAGGTCGAAAATTTGGTTGGAAGTTGGGTGGGTGGTCGACTCAAATGGAAAATATATAACTGAGTTTTTAGATTCCTAGTTTAGCGATATGAGAGCAATTTCAAGACTCGATATTTTTATTCAAAACTTAACCTTTTTCGAAAATTTTAGTTTCTAAATAAAGATTGCTAGGTCGAATTTAACATACCAAAAATGTGAAATTCTTAGGGTTCATATAGGGTTCGAAAAATAGGGCAGAAGTTGGGCTATTAGTCGAGTAAAAATAGAAAGTTAATAACTGGTAATTAGATTTCCAGTTTTAGCGACCTAGACAAGATTTGGGAACTCGATATCTTTCTGAATACTAAATCATTTTCATTGATTCTTGTTTCTAAATAGAGCTAGCTGGGTGAACTCTAGTAACACCGAAAAATCAGATTTTATAAACATCATTTGATAAGTGGTTTCGAGGTCTAAAGTTGGGCTGTGGGGTGAGATTTTCACTCGATATAGAACAGAAAGATACCCGATTAGGGTTTTTAGGTTTTTAATTATTCTTAACTTAGATTCGATGCATGAGATGATCATTTTTATGAAATCTTAACATGTTTAACATATAAATGGTTTGTTTAATCAAAAGTTTGAAAACCTAGGGTGCGTTTGGGATTACTGACGAGCAGACAAGAAACAAAAACAGAAACTTGGATATATTTTGATTAGGTTTGTTATTATAGGATGTATATTATTACCTTTTTAAGTAATATAAAGTAATTAAGAATGAATTTAAAAGAGCTATTGAGACTTACTTAATATTTGTGGCTCGCTAGGGTTTAGGGCTTGGAATAGTTCGACCCTTTGTTTTCCTGTGTTCCTCCTCTTCTCCTGATCTTTCTAAGTTTGTTGTAAGTATAGTGAGGTTGTGATTATGGCAGAAGTGGTTTGGGATTGTTTCTGTTATTTGGTTCGATTGGGTGTGAAATGGGAAGGGAGTTTATGTTGCTATTTATAGAGGTGAGGATTAGGGTTTGTTAGGGTAGAGATAAGGGGACATGTTGTTCATACAAGGGCTGACAGAAAATATGGGAGATGCCACTTGGATAGGTGGAGGAGGATGGAGAAGGAAGTGGTGATGTGGCCGGTTTTCATCCTATGTTTTTATCTACCAATGAGAGCTATCCTTGAAGGTAAAGGTGCCATGTGGAGGTGTTCTTAGGAGAGGGCATGAAGAAGCTAGATACATTGTATTCTTAAGGAGTAAGTTTAGTTGGCTTAGGGTTGTATTTGAACCAGGAAATGGGAGTAGAGGGCGTGTGAGCTTAGGAGGGTAGTACCATAGGTTTAGTAGCTTGTAACTAAGGTTTAGAGAGGATAACTAACTTAGTTCAAGAGTTTTATTACTTACAAAATATTTATGGTCTTTTATGTTTTTGTATAAATCGAATTTATTGAAGAAATGAAAAGAAAATATGTTGAGCTTAAGATTATTGTAAAACATGCTTATATGAGTTGTGCAAAAGTTTAGAATTTAAGAAAAATATAGTTTTAACACGTATTTAGTTTATAAAAATTATTTGTTAATTTTTATTATGTTAAAAGGTAATTAAATGGAATTTATGATTTTTGTGCATTAGGCACTTGTACTCTGGGCTAAAAGACTTGTAATAATATTTAAGGAGTTTAGAAAATATCATTTATAAAAGTTATGCATAAATGGTTTGCTAGTTATGCTTTGGAAATAATATAAATGGAATTTAAATAAAGATTTTGTAAATAAATATTTTTATGCATAAATGACTTTTACTATAGTTTAAATATCTTGTAAACTTTATATTTTATAAAAATATTCTAGAAATAAATTAGGGTCTGTGAAATGAATGCATAAAATAACACTTATGTGAAATTAAGGTTTTATCTAGAACAAAATAGAATTAGGGTTTTTGATGCTTTAGGAACTTGTACATTAACTTAGATATATTGTATTTTTATGTTATGATGTTTAGTTGTTCGTAATTGGTGTTGTGGTAAATTTTTGGGTTTCCTAGAAACTCTATTATAGATAGTGAATGTTTTGTTAAGAATTTTATCGTAAAGTGGTAAATGGTATTTTGTAATATTTTTCTATCATGATGTTTATAAAATAAACATTAGATTTGTTAGGCAGGTCTTGTGGGAGCACGTTTATCAATGATGTGATCTACGTCACATAAGATAGGAGATACATTTAAATAAATAAAAAATTTCCCGTGGAAAAAGGATAGTAATTCAGTAAAGTAAATAGGAAATTTTACGAGTGGTTACAGTATCCCCCTGTTGAAGGGAATCTCATCCCGAGATTCAGCCTGTGTTGGTTTATAAGTTTGAGAAAAATGATGTATAGGAATAGCTAAGTTTAGATTTCTATCTTATCCAGATAGGGAATGCGATAAAGGAAAATCGTATAACGATTTGGGTTAGGATGGAAGTTTGATATGCTTAAAATGCCTCAAGTTAAAAATAATATTGCTTAAAATATTATCTTTATTCTTGAGTCCGCTTTTCGATAATGTCGTTTCGCTGATAATCCTTGGTTCTCTGTTTAATACCAAAGGATCGAGGTTTAGTCAGTTTTATCTCTACTAGATGAACTAAATTTGAATGTTTTGCCACCTAGTATGTTACTATGCAACGGTCAGATTTGATAGTGGAGGAATAGTGATCTAACGTTCGAATAGTCGGTCGAATAAAGGGTAGAATTTCTCCTATAAATATCTCATTTCTAATCCTCATTCTTTCATCACTAATTCCTTCTAAAAACCTCAAATATGCCGCCTTTGGCTATCATCTTAGCAATTATTTACATGGTTGCGGTTGTTACCTACATGGCGTATAATCCGGAAGGGGATTTTGGTCTCCAAGGTGTGGTCCTAGTGTTTATCATACTGCTTACGATTGTTGCCTTTTTCATGGATTAGGTTCGGGGAGAATAAGCCTCTCATTATGGTTACTAGGATGGTCTTTGTTTGGGTTTTCTAAGTAATCCTCAATGTAATAAAGCTTATGTAATTCCTGTAATATTAGCACTTTAGTTGCTAATTATGGCTCTATGTATTATCTTCCAAGTATTCGAATAAAATCTTAGAGTTTTTCTATCCATAATGTTATCGAATTCCTATCTTAAAGATGATGGGTAGTAGATGTAGACTTTTGTTGTATGAAATCAAAATAATGATTTAATAACAATTTGTTTTGTTTCAATATTTTGCTTTTGAATGAAAATTAATAATAGAAAATCTGAAAATATAACTGTCCAACTCGTTACATGATTCTTCCAAAATTATACATAGTTGATCAGGTTATGTATAATTAAGGACCAAACGATGTAATGTTTCATACAGTCACTGTGGTATTTATTCAAAAAGTTTTAGATGGTGTTCAACGCTTTATTTTTAAATAATAGCTTTATAAATAATTTTCAAAAGCATAGAAAAAATTTTCGTCCACACTACAATGATAGATTATGGTTTCCTAAAGGATTAATGGGTTATCCTCAAAATAAATCTTAGAGTTCGTCTAAGGTTTCACTAGGCAATGTTTGTGAATAAGGTTTGGGAAATAGAATAGATATGAAAGCTAAACGCAGATTTGGAAATATGAAAGAATTATCGCGAAATAGATATTTCATAGAGTAGGAAGATAATTTGTTTAGATTACGTTCATCGTAGCTAAGGAGTATCTGAAAGGAAAATTACAACTTAGAGGGCTCTAAACCTCAATTTATTCATTACTTCCGAGATATCAAACTTAATGGTCATACTAGGTCATAGATATGATTTCTTAATGAGTTCTAGTTTTCTTCCGAATCAGTCTTAGTCTTCCAATTAGGATTGAAGTTCGGGCATTGACTTATCATATGTCCTTTTCCTCTACATCCATAACAAGTCACGGTTCGTGGTTTTATTCTTATTGGCTTACAGTTTCTAGACTGATGTCCTATTTCCTTGCATCTTCCGCACTTGACATAACAATCTCCAATATGATGTAACTCACATCGTTGACATAGAGGTTGTTTTCCACGATAAACGGATTCATGAGTAAGACGCTTATGGTGGCGACAGGTGGGGTAAGGAGTAGGGATTGTGGTCTCTATTTCACTATGTTTTCGCTTTTGGTTATTTCGTTCAATTCTCTTCTCTCCTGTTGTCATCTTATGGCTTCCCAAACGAGCTGTCGTAGTCACCTCGAGCACCGCTGTAATGAGACTGATCACCAATTTCTGGATAACTTCGGGAGTCATTGACGTAGTATTTCTCATACTAACGTTCTTCCGGATATATCTGATTAAATATCGTGGATGAATGATTAATTGCTAAGGAATTAACTAGTTTTCTTAGGTTTCAGCAACTCTCTCTTCATTCATCAAGGTTCTCTTCCGAAATTTTATCTTATGGGGTTCTATGTTTATGATACGTCTGGCTGAAGATAGATCAATATTAATAACTTGATCAATTGTTTTTACTAAAAACAATTATCACAAGATCTTTTATTAATATTGTAGGAATTAGATTTAAGGTTTCCTATCGTTATTATAAGGGTTAATCCTCAAATTTCTCTGTTGCTTAATGGGCTCTATGTGTAGTCATCTAGGTACGTGACACTTATTGGGCTCTAGGTATAGTTTATACGAAACCATTTGTCTATTAAACAAATGATAAGATTTTAAGGGAAGTCATTACATAAATGCACAACATTATAGTAAGACATGATAGGAGAAGAATTTATTCTCAACAATAATATATATAACAAAAGATATTTGTCATACATTTATTGATTGATTACAAACTCTAAGGGTTTCAGATTTATTGGAAATTACAGGAAATACTTAACCAAATACTATTTGGTACAGTAAACACAACGTCGTTACACATGAGTTTGAGATCAGCCACGTTCTTGACGTAAAAGCTTAACTTCATTCTCAAGTTGTAGTTGTGTAATTTCCATTTCCAAGAAACGCTCCTGAAATTCCGTATTCACCTTTATCTGGCTGTCCAGCATAGATTCCAAAGTAAAAATTTTCTGACCCTGGCAGATTGCCGTCTCTCTGGCCGCCCATAGGGTTCTCTCAATCTCTGCTACTCTGCCACGTAGTTGACTATTTTCCCTTCTTGCATGACGAATCCTATAATCTAGGCTTTTATACTTATGTTCATGCGTATTCTTCATTCGTTCAACACTTGCTTCCAAGTCGAACACCGTCCTCCTTTCATCATTGGTCCTTCTAAATAGAGTGTTGAAATTCCGGTCGTACCACTCGAATCGTAAATGTGGTAGCTCCTCCAAATGTTTAGTGTGATTGTCGAGAATACTGGTGTGTTCATAAAGAAGAGTCCACATGGGATCTTTAGGTTCAGGGAATTAGGCGTAGATGTAGCATCTGGGAAGTTTAGTATAGGGGTTTCGGGAGTATTAGATTCTAGAGGATTTGGTTCATCATCTTTCTGAATTGTTTCTTGGTGGGAGTTTTGTCCAACATCAAATATTGTTGGGCAACCAATAAACTTTTCATCAGATGGGGATTTCCTAAGAGAATCGGTAGGTAGTGTACTTATAGTACGGAGATCTGTTTCGTTAAGTTCGGGAGTTTCGGGGAACATGATACTGTAGTAACCCGTAAAATAAAAATAAGCATTTCTAATATTTGCAAATAAAGCAAATCAAGTAGTTATCAGATAGGGGAATAGTCAAAATAAAGGATGCTCTAAATACTGAAACATACCTGGCACGGAAGGCATAGGACTTTATGATGTAAGTTTATTTATTTTTGAAAACGCGGTTATAGTCCAATGTTTAAAAACATTTGGTTCTCTATAACCATGAGCTCTGATACCACTCTGTAACACCCCCGTTTTCGATATTCGCAGCGGAAATATAAGTTGGGGAGTTACTAAATAGTTCACAGTCATGATAATAGAAAACGACTCGAAAATGAGACGTTTTAGATAAAATTGTTATCATTCATTTATATCAGAGTTACAATATGCAGGTCCCAGCAGGAGGTTCTCAAAATACATGTATAAAAATATATTATTGATTTGAATGATAACATAGTCCATAGCCAATCCCGTGCCAATCCATGCTTCCAATAACCTGAGATAAACATGCTAAAAAGTCAACACAAAGGTTGAGTGAATCCATAGTGTTTAACGTTAAATAATTTTGAACATAAGCTAAATGGAAAGTAATTCGGAAATAACATATTGCCCTAAGTCTCACAATCTCATATATTAACGGGGGGTGTGTGTGTGTGGGTGATATCATAGAATGATATAAATATTGGTGTATTTGGTTATCAATCCGGCTAGCACAAAGTCTATCCATCCGGCTAACACAAATGGGGTGTATTTGGTTATCAATCCGGCTAGTACAAAGACTATCTATCCGGCTAACACAAATAAAGCATCTTAGGCAATATTAATCAGGAAGGCATACAGAAAATACTTATGTTCGGTTTTGTAGCATGTATCTCCCCACATATTTAGAAAAACGTAATAAAAAGTGGGACTATGAACTCACCTGACAATCTGGATGGAAAACAAATGAAAGAAAGTTGATAAACGTCTCCGGACAATGTAACCTGGGTTGTTATGCCAATATTTAGTAATCATTTCTAATGATTATATGTTTATTTCGTTTCATTCTGTTTTGTTGTTTGGTTGATGGTTAAATATTTTATTTGAGCCAATATGTAGTTTCAAAAGTAAGATTTTATCTTATCTTTTATCTGTAAGTTTTGGGTTCGGTTTATTAAGCGAATTATGTTAATATAGAGTCGGGAAAACAAAATAAAAAGGATGAAAATATCGATTAGGAAAAGTTACGCTTTAATCCCCAAGGTTTGGTCAAATGACAGTTTACACCCTGGACTTTTGGAAAATGACAGTTCCTACCCTCAAGTTTCAAAAATGACAATCTCACTCCTTTTTATTTGTTATTGTCAGAAAATACCCTTGAACATATTTATTTTACAAAATTAACCCTAAAAACTTTAATTTAATAAAAATCTCTCTTATGAAATATTGGACTTGACGAGACCTTTGGACGCGAATAACTTAACGAATACTAAACGATTTTTTGTGTTCTCAGTTTCTATAAAAAGACAGCTAGGTCGACTCTAGACATGTCGAAAATCATAATTTATAAAGTTGGTTTGATATTCGAAAAACAGTCTAAAAGTCGAGTGATGAAACAAGTTTAAAATACAAAATCTGAAAATTTGTTTTAAAGCTAGCGAGAGACCAACTTTGGACTCGTATAACTTTTGAACCACTTGACGGTTTTTCAAATAGTTTCTTTCTAAAAATAGTTCACTATGTGAACTCTAGTTTGCCAGAAACTCAAAATTTATAAAGATCAAATAGAGGTCGAAAATTTGGTTGGAAGTTGGGTGGGTGGTCGACTCAAATGGAAAAATTATAACTGAGTTTTTAGATTCCTAGTTTAGCGATATGAGAGCAATTTCAAGACTTGATATTTTTATTCAAAACTTAACCTTTTTCGAAAATTTTAGTTTCTAAATAAAGATTGCTAGGTCGAATTTAACATACCAAAAATGTGAAATTCTTAGGGTTCATATAGGGTTCGAAAAATAGGGCAAAAGTTGGGCTATCAGTCGAGTAAAAATAGAAAGTTAATAACTGGTAATTAGATTTCCAGTTTTAGCGACCTAGACAAGATTTGGGAACTCGATATCTTTCTGAATACTAAATCATTTTCATTGATTCTTGTTTCTAAATAGAGCTAGCTGGGTGAACTCTAGTAATACCGAAAAATCAGATTTTATAAACATCATTTGATAAGTGGTTTCGAGGTCTAAAGTTGGGCTGTGGGGTGAGATTTTCACTCGATATAGAACAGAAAGATACCCGATTAGGGTTTTTAGGTTTTTAATTATTCTTAACTTAGATTCGATGCATGAGATGATCATTTTTATGAAATCTTAACATGTTTAACATATAAAAGGTTTGTTTAATCAAAAGTTCGAAAACCTAGGGTGCGTTTGGAGTTACTGTCGAGCAGACAAGAAACAAAAACAGAAACTCGGATATATTTTGATTAGGTTTGTTATTATAGGATGCATATTATTACTTTTTAAGTAATATAAAGTAATTAAGAATGAATTTAAAAGAGTTATTGAGACTTACTTAATATTTGTGGCTCGCTAGGGTTTAGGGCTTGGAATAGTTCGACCCTTTGTTTTCCTGTGTTCCTCCTCTTCTCCTGATCTTTCTAAGTTTGTTGTAAGTATAGTGAGGTTGTGATTATGGCAGAAGTGGTTTGGGATTGTTTCTGTTATTTGGTTCGATTGGGTGTGAAATGGGAAGGGAGTTTATGTTGCTATTTATAGAGGTGAGGATTAGGGTTTGTTAGGGTAGAGATAAGGGGACATGTTGTTCATACAAGGGCTGACAGAAAATATGGGAGATGCCACTTGGATAGGTGGAGGAGGAGGGAGAAGGAAGTGGTGATGTGGCCGGTTTTCATCCTATGTTTCTATCTACCAATGAGAGCTATCCTTGAAGGTAAAGGTGCCATGTGGAGGTGTTCTTAGGAGAGGGCATGAAGAAGCTAGATACATTGTATTCTTAAGGAGTAAGTTTAGTTGGCTTAGGGTTGTATTCGAACCAGGAAATGGGAGGAGAGGGCGTGTGAGCTTAGGAGGGTAGTACCATAGGTTTAGTAGCTTGTAACTAGGGTTTAGAGAGGATAACTAACTTAGTTCAAGAGTTTTATTACTTACAAAATATTTATGGTCTTTTATGTTTTTGTATAAATCGAATTTATTGAAGAAATGAAAGGAAAATATGTTGAGCTTAAGATTATTGTAAAACATGCTTATATGAGTTGTGCAAAAGTTTAGAATTTAAGAAAAATATAGTTTTAACATGTATTTAGTTTATAAAAATTATTTGTTAATTTTTATTATGTTAAAAGGTAATTAAATGGAATTTATGATTTTTGTGCATTAGGCACTTGTACTCTGGGATAAAAGACTTGTAATAATATTTAAGGAGTTTAGAAAATATCATTTATAAAATTTATGCATAAATGGTTTGTTAGTTATGCTTTGGAAATAATATAAATGGAATTTAAATAAAGATTTTGTAAATAAATGTTTTTATGCATAAATGACTTGTACTATAGTTTAAATATCTTGTAAACTTTATATTTTATAAAAATATTCTAGAAATAAATTAGGGTTTGTGAAATGAATGCATAAAATAACACTTATGTGAAATTAAGGTTTTATCTAGAACAAAATAGAATTAGGGTTTTTGATGCTTTAGGAACTTGTACATTAACTTAGATATATTGTATTTTTATGTTATGATGTTTAGTTGTTCGCAATTGGTGTTGTGGTAAATTTTAGGGTTTCCTAGAAACTCTATTATAGATAGTGAATGTTTTGTTAAGAATTTTATCGTAAAGTGGTAAATGGTATTCTGTAATATTTTTCTATCATGATGTTTATAAAATAAACATTAGATTTTGTTAGGCAGGTCTTGTGGGAGCACGTTTATCAATGATGTGATCTACGTCACATAAGATAGGAGATACATTTAAATAAAATAAAAAATTTTCCCGTGGAAAAAGGATAGTAATTCAGTAAAGTAAATAGGAAATTTTACGAGTGGTTACAATAAAGATGAAGAAGATAATGATGACAAAGATGAAGAAGAAGATAAAGATAAAGATGATGAAAGTGGTGAAGATGATGATAAAGATAAAGATGATGAAAGTGGTGAAGATAATGAGGAGAAAGATGAAGAAAGTGATAAAGATGATGATGACCAAGATGATGATAACCAAGGTAATGATCGTATACCTACTCCACCAGTTATTCCATCATATGTGGAACAAACCTCAAAGACCACACCTCCATCACCAGTACCCACACCTCAGCAACCAGATAACCGTGAACTACAGAATATTAAAGAGCAGCTCACTGCATTACAAACTTAAGTGACAGCACAGCAGAATGATATCGACGAGTTCAAAAATTATAATATTGAGCGAGCAACAGAGCACTACATCAGCAATAGTTTACCATAAGAGATCAGTAAGCATCTTCATGAGACACTTCCAACTCTTCTGAAGGAATATGTCAAAAGAAAGCTGGATAGCATTGTGGCTAACCAAATTCAAACAACACCAATTACAATTCAAAGTTTACCATCCAAGCCTTCTATTGCTGATCTCAAAGAAAAATTGCTCGAGGCTATCATCGATGATCCTGAAGAGGAAGACCTTCGCAAAGCCTTAATCAAGTCAATAAGGAAAGCTGAGAAGAAAGGTGAGTCATGTAAGAAGGACAAGCCCAGCAAACGTCGTCGTGATGATCACGACAAGGACGACCAAGTTAAGAAAAGTGAAAAATGGAAAAGAACGACTGGCCCTTCTACAACACTACCTTCTTCCTCTATTCAGCAAACAGGCAACGAGGACTTCGTACCTCAAGAGACGGGAACCTTTGATGAAGCTGAACAACATGATGATATTACTCTCGATCAAGCTGAAACTAATGCTCCCCAAAAGACTGCAACTGTTCCTACACCACCGGCTGATGCACCTCTTAAACCAGCTCCTGAATGGGTCAACCCAGATGCTGCAAAGTATGAATGGTTTGAAGAGATGGTGGATGCTTATCCGGATATTCCAGAAAATGAAGCACCTGTTGAAGGCTTTGTTGTTGATTTCACAAAGAGACTGAAGAAAGTGATGAAGGTTCAGAAGCTACAACTGACCGACATCATCAAAGTCCGCAAAGCAGGCTTCTCTAAGTTCAAGACT
This sequence comes from Artemisia tridentata subsp. tridentata, assembly GCA_021014915.2. Taxonomy (NCBI): domain Eukaryota; kingdom Viridiplantae; phylum Streptophyta; class Magnoliopsida; order Asterales; family Asteraceae; genus Artemisia; species Artemisia tridentata. The sequence continues at coordinate 122,465,277 of CP139503.1, forward strand.
GCAACAACATCACATCTGGAATTCGAATATAATCTGGAACAAGTGGCACGGGCTTTAACTGAGAACATAAACTGGAATGATGCAAGTACTTCTCATCCATCCGATAATTTCCAACTTCATGACTACTCACAACCCCTACCCCTCATCGGTCATGCCCACAATCCTAAGATACCCAAGGCTTACTTCTTCAACAACTACTTGGAGTATCTGATTTATGGCAACACAAATCCAGAAAAACGATACGCTACTTCCCTTACGAAGTTCAAGGCAGCAACATATGTGTTAGAAGGATTCAAAGAACAGATCACCGACTTGTTCGTCAACTCAATTGAAGAATACAACGATGAAGCTGTTCTTGGAATCTATCACTGGCCTGATATGAGGAAATGGTTTTACAAATGGAAGCTTACTTTTACCACGAAGACTAAGGTTTATCACAAAAGTAGGATTCTTTCCATTACAAGTGCTGAAACGGAGTCGAAGTATGGGTATAATTTTCTGACAAAGATCACAGTGAGGAAGCAAGATGACAAGGAATACACGTTCAATGAAGCTGATTATCCCTACTTGAATATAAACGACATTGAAGACATGTATCTACTCAAGATTTAAGGGAAACTCGAGCATCTTCCCGGTCGTCTCTAATATGACATCATGAATTCTATTCTGATCTACATCCACAGTATTGTGATCAAAGCGAGAGTTGAAGACGTTCATCTTGGGGTGGAAAGCTACCAGAAGAAGTTGAATCTGATCAAGCCTGATATTAAACTTCCGGGGATAGCAGAAAAGAAATCATATACTTTCGGCGACAGACCATTTGGAGTAGTGTTCGTCAGAAAAAGCACACCTAAGTTCATGGGCTATCAAGACATTCATAAGTTTAGCGGTGAAACTTTGGTACAAGTGAAGTCTAAACTTGCTCACATTCTGGAGAATCATAGACAAGGAAGGCAGCAGGTTGGCTGAGGCACATGACTTGGAAGAAGAATGATGTGAAGCAAGCGGTCAAATTCCTGGCACGAATTGACCAACGGCTTCAATTTCGGGTGCAGATGAGAAGACTAGAGAGTTACATGGGTGGACGAGCCAGAATTATGAATATTCTCACTTTTCGCCGTCCAGAGTAAAAAATGGTACCATTTGTCAAATTTTTGTCATCATTCATCATCTGTTTAATATGACTATGGCTTGTGCATAGATAACAGTGCACAACCCGTACCTATAAAGAAAGGACTCTGAGGTACGCTTCAATGCCTCAATCCTTATATAAGGAGCGAAAGCTTCTTACTTTTGAACAGAATTAACCAGAATTCTTCCCGTAAACCTCAAAAAGCATATTTTAATCAAAAGTTTATCAAAAACAGCATGAATATGCTATTTTTGAGGGGGAGAATAAATATGTGATTAAAATATGGTAAATGAAAAGTTAAAATCTCGCATGAGCTCGACTCAGAATGAACCCTCGAATTGACGATATCAAAAGTCAGTAATCGAAAAGACATGTCTTGGACGGGTAATAATTTCAAGCTGGTTTATCTGGTGATGTATACGTGTCTCGCAAAGGACTTGTCTGAGTAGAATGTACCGATTTCGAGAGATTATTCTTTGAATATGACGGGTAATAATTTCAAGCTAGTTTAACTAGTGATGTAAACGTGTCTCGCAAAGGTCATATTCATTGAAAATCAATCAATTCTAAAAGTGATGACTCTACCCGACATGTGCAAATTTACTTTAAACACTTATGAGAACATGTTAAGGGGAGTATTTCTGAAATACAAAACTCTCAATGTGTTAACAAAATATGTTTTTACAATCATAAACACTTTGAGAGATTTTCATATATTTGGTTTATGGCAACAATAGGATAGTCATGGAGATATAAGGTGACTAAGGTTAAGAAACCGTCCTATGATCCGCCAGAGTCGGAGGGATCTACCCAAGGACAAATACCAATAGTTTAGAACTAGAAATTCTAGGTATGATGAAAAAAAGGAGTAAAGAAATGAACATAGAAAGAAGGGGTTGAAGAATGAAAAAGAAAAGTAAAGAAAAGGGTGAAAAGAAATAGCCCTCCATATGATCAAGCTTAGGGTAGACACCGGGTTCAATACATATGCTACTGGCTGTTACGACAGTAAACATCGATATTGAAGAATAAGCTGTCATGGACCCAGTGACGCACTGCACTAAACCTTCTAGCCACTCAAGTGTCTCTCAAAAGACATTTGTTTCATTTCACATGGAGAACCCTTCATTATCTATCGACCTCTCACTCCGAGATGTGTTGATATTGAAAAAGGAGGTACTCTGCTCCATGCCTCCGATGACTAAAACCAATAAGCACTTAATCGAGTCTAGAGCCGCGAGATACATAAAAAGATCTCATAGGAACACTTAGTATTTCTACACTGGTTGTTCAACGTTATGGAAAACAGTTTTAAATTATAAGGGGTCCTACGCAGGTCTTAGTAATTTGCCGAGAACATTCATGAGAGAATTCACAAATTGTGATTCTCAGTGATTGAATGGAAATCCTGCCAGGGTCAACATCAAATAGCCCTGACAGCAGGTCACTTCGGTAATCCCTTGTGGATTACGCTTAGTGTTCGAGGTGGTTCCAAATTGGTCTACAGTCGTGGAGTGATACTTCGGTATACTTCAGCGGCTCACCTGAATCGTTGATACACTTCGGTGTATCTGTGTAAGCCCTTTCGGGGTATCCAGTTCAGGAACGGCCTTGGCTAGGATTAGAGAAAGTCTTCACACTATGCTGTTGACGATCTCGAAGTCCGAATCTGTAAGTGCCGGATGATTTATTGCTAACTGTTTACCTGCAGGAAATCATGGAGACCAGAAGTTCCACCACCACCATTCCATCATGCTCATATCCCGAAGAAAAGTTCTCACAAAGACTAAGAGATAACAAAATTTTAAAGAAGTCAAAGAAAAGTCAAAGATCAAGCATAATAAACTTTTGCAAGTCAAAGATTGAAGCTTATGAAGTGAGAACCACTTAAAGAACAAAAGTCAAAAGACATATTAGCATGGTGGAAAAGTCGTAAAGACCCTGTACTTAGAGAACGTTGGTGGACGGCAGATCAAGACATTACCATATCACATAACACAAGAACAAAAAGAACAAAGATATAAAAGACGTCGAAGCCAATGAA